>SJYX01007832.1:21736-33872 GCA_006410675.1 Oreotragus oreotragus | reverse complement strand
GCTGAGCACTGAATAATTGATGCTTTTGAACTGTGGTGTTGGAGAAGACTCTTGAGAGTCCCTTGGACTGCAAGGAGATCCAACCAGTCCATTCTGAAGGAGATCAACCCTGGGATTTCTTTGGAAGGAATGATGTTAAAGCTGAAACTCCAGTACTTTGGCCACCTCACGCGAAGAGTTGACTCATTGGAAAAGACTCTGATGCTGGGAGGGATTGGGGGCAGGAGGAGAAGGGGACGACCAAGGATGAGATGGCTGGATGGCATCACGAATTTGATGGATGTGAATCTGAGTGAACTCTGGGAGTTGGTGATGGACAGGGAGGCCTGGCGTGCTGCGATTAATGGGGTTGCAAAGAGTCGGACATGACTGATCGACTAAACTGAACTGAACTGAATAAGGAAGGAGCACAGCCCCACCCACCAGCATAAAATTGGAATTAAGATTTACTGAGCATGGCCCTATCTACCAAAGGAAGACCCAGTTTTACCCACAGCCATTTCCTCCCATCAGGAAGCTTCCACATGCCTCTATTCCTTATACATCCGAGGACAGACAGAATGAAAACCACAGTCACAGATTACTAACCAAAATGATCACATGGATCAGAGTCTGGTCTAACTCAATGAAACTATGAATAATGCAGCATAGGGCCACCCAAGCTGGATGGATTATTGTGGAGAGTTCTGACAAAACGTGGTACCCTGGAGAAGGGAATAGCAAACCACTTCAGAATTCTTGCCTTGAAAACCCCATGAACAGTATGAAAAGGCAAAAAGACACTAAAGATGAACAACCTAGGTAGGTAGGTATCCAATATGCTACAGGAGGGTAGTGGAGAAATATCTCCACAAGGAATGAAGAGGCTGACAAAGTGGAAATGATGACCAGTTGTGGACGTGTCTGGTGGTGTAAGTAAAGTCTGATGCTGTAAAGAACAATATTGCAGAGGAACCTGAAATGTTAGGTCCACGAATCAAGGTAAATTAGAAGTGGTCAAACAGGAGATGGCAAGAGTGAACATCAACATCTTAGGACAAAGTGGAAATGATGACCAGTTGTGGACGTGTCTGGTGGTGTAAGTAAAGTCTGATGCTGTAAAGAACAATATTGCAGAGGAACCTGAAATGTTAGGTCCACGAATCAAGGTAAATTAGAAGTGGTCAAACAGGAGATGGCAAGAGTGAACATCAACATCTTAGGGATCAGTGAACTAAAATGGATGGGAACGGCTGAATTTAATTCAGATAACCATTATATCTGCTACTGTGGGCAAGAATCCCTTAGAAAAAATGGATCAGATTTACAGAAGAGTCTGAAATGCAGTACTGAGTGCAATCTCAAAAATGACAGAATGATCTCGGTTTGTTTCCAGGGCAAACCATTCAACATCAGAGTAGTCCAAGTGTGTGCCCCAATCACTACTGCCAAAGAAGATGAAGTTGAATGGTTCTACGAAGAACTACAAGACCTTGTAGAACTAACACCCACGCCTCACCACCGCCCCCCCAAAAAAAAGAAAAGTTGTCCTTTTTATCATAGCAGACTAGAATGCAAAAGTAGGAAGTCAAGAGTTACCTAGAGTAACATGCAAGTGAGGCTTTGGAATACCAAATGAAGCAGGCAAAGGCTAACAGGTTTGCCAAGAGAACACACTAGTCATAGCAAACACCCTCTTCCAACAAGAGAAGACTCTATACATGGACATCACCACAAGATCAATATCAAAATCAGATTGATTATGTTCTTTACAGCCAAGGAGGTATATTCTTTACAGCCAAAGATGGAGAAGCTCTATACAGTCAACAAAAACAAGAGCAGAAGCTGACTGTGGCTCAGCTCATGAACTCCTTATGCCAAATTCAGACTTAAATTGAAGAAAGTGAGGAAAACCACTCAGGTATGACATAAATCAAATTCCTTATGATTATACAGTGGAAGTGACAAACAGATTCAAGGAATTAGATCTGATAGAGTGCCTGAAGAACTATGGATGGAGGTTCATGACACCGTATAGGAGACAGTGTCCAAAATCATCTCCAAGAAAAAGAAATGCAACAGGCAAATTGGTTGTCTGAGGAGCCCACACAGATAGCTGAAAAAAGAAGGGAAGCTTAAGGCAAAGTAGAAAAGGAGAGATAAACCCATCTGAACGAAGAGTTCCAAAGAATATCTAGGAGAAATAAGAAAGACTTCTTATGTGAACAATGCAAAGAAGTGGAGGAAAATAACAGAATGGGAAAGACTAGAGACCTCTTTGAGAAAACTTGACATACCAAGGGAAAATTTCATGCAAAGATGGGCACAATAAGTACAGAAATGGTATGCACATAACAGAAGAAGATATTTAGAAGAGGTGGCAAGAGTACACAGAAGAAAAAAGGTCTTAATGACAGAGATAACTCCAGTGGTGTGATCATTCATCTAGAGTCAGATATCATGGAGTGTGAAGTCAAGTGGGCCTTAGGCAATACCACTACAAGCAAAGATAGTGGAGGTAATGGAATTTCAGGTGAGCTATTTCAAATCCTAAAAGATGATGCTGTGAAAGTGATATACTGACTACAGACAGAGATAACTCCAGTGGTGTGATCATTCATCTAGAGTCAGATATCATGGAGTGTGAAGTCAAGTGGGCCTTAGGCAATACCACTACAAGCAAAGATAGTGGAGGTAATGGAATTTCAGGTGAGCTATTTCAAATCCTAAAAGATGATGCTGTGAAAGTGATATACTGACTACGTCAGCAAATTTGGAAAACTCAGCAGTGGCCACAGGACTAGAAAATGTCAGTTTTCATTTCAATCCCAAAGAAGGGCAATGCCCAGAATGTTCAAACTACTGCACAATTGCATCCATTTTACAGGCTAACAAGGTAATGCTCAAAATCC
This sequence comes from Oreotragus oreotragus, assembly GCA_006410675.1. Taxonomy (NCBI): domain Eukaryota; kingdom Metazoa; phylum Chordata; class Mammalia; order Artiodactyla; family Bovidae; genus Oreotragus; species Oreotragus oreotragus. The sequence continues at coordinate 30,981 of SJYX01007832.1, read as the reverse complement.
TTCAAGTTAGGCTTCAACAGTAAGTAAACTAAGAATTTCCAGATATACAAGCTGGATTTAGAAAAGGTAGAGGAACCAGAGATCAAATTGCCAACATATACTGTATTATAAAGAATCAAGGTAATTCCAGAAAAACATCTACTTCTGCTTTATTGACTACACTAAAGCCTTTGACTGTGTTGGTCACAACAAACTGTGGAAAATTCTTAAAGAGATGGGAATACCAGGCCACCTTACTTGGCTCCTGATAAATCTGTATGCTGGTCAATGAGGAACAATTATACCGGACATGGAACGATGGACTGGTTCAACATTGGAAAAAAGGAGTACATCAAGGCTGTATATTGTCACCCTGCCTATTTAACTTCTGTGCAGAAAACACCATGCAAAATGCTGAGCCGGATGAAGTTCAAGCCGGAATCAAGATTGCCAGGAGAAATATCAATAACCACAGATATACAGATTATACCACCCTAATGGCAGAAAGTAAAGCGGAACTAAAGAGCCCCTTGATGAGAGTGAAAGGAGGGAATGGAAAAGTTGGCTTAAACTCAACATTGAAAAAACTATCTTCATGGCATCCAGTCCCATAACTTCATAGCTAGTAGATGGGGAAATAATGGAAACAGTGACAGACTTTATTTTCTTGGGCTGTAAAATCACTGCAGATGACTACTGCCACGAAATTAAAAGATGTTTGCTCCTTGGAAGCAAAGCTATAACAAATGTAGACAGTGTATTAAAAAGCAGAGACATCACTTGGCCAACAAAGGTCCTATAGTCAAAACTATGATTTTTCCAGTAGTCATGTAGAAATGTGAGAACTGGACCATAAAAAAGGCTGTGCATGCTTGCTAAATTGCTCCAGTCATGTCCAACTCTTTGTGGTCCTATGGATTCTAGCCAGCCAGGGTCCTCCATCTGTGGGGATTCCAGAGGCAAGAATACTGGAGTAGGTTGCCATGCCTTCCTCCAGGGGATCTTCCCCACCCAGGGTTCAAACCCAGGTCTCCTGCAGCTTCTGTATTGCAAGCAGATTCTTTACTGCTGAGCCACCAGGGATGCTCAAAGAGGCTGAGCACCAAAGAAATGATGCTTTTGAACTGTGTTGGTGGAGAAAACTCTTGAGAGTCTTTGGACAGCAAGGAGATCAAGGATATTGATCATTCCTAAAGAAAATCAACCCTGAATATTCATTGGAAGGACTGATGCTGAAGCTCCAATACCCTGGCAACCAGATGCGAAGAGCCAACTCATTGGAAAAGACTCTGATCTTTGGAAAGATTAAGGGTAGGAGGAGAAGGGGGCAACAGAAGATGAGATGATTAGCTGGCATCATCAACTCAATGGATACAAGTTTGAGCAAACTCTAGGAGACAGTGAAGGACAGGCAAACCTGGACTCCATGGAGTTGCAAAGATTTGGACATGACTGAGTGACTGAATTATATATTTGGAAATATTTTGTGCCCACGAGACCATTACCGTACATCCATCTTCAATGGAGAAAATGATAATTGTCTGTTTAGGGAGCAGAGAGAAGATAAATAACTTGAAAGTTTCCTGTTAGTCAATGTGACCCTTAGAACAGAATTGTTTCTGAATTACAAGCTGTTTAAAACTCAAAAGAGTGAGAGTTCTACACTTTTTCCCTAGAGAACATTTCAGTCTAGACAACAGATCAGCCTAGCTGGAAATCTATTTTATGATATCATAAATCTCTCCAGAGTAGACTGTTTTCAATACTATGATTTTAAAGACCAAAAGAAGACTGGTATTCATGCGTAAGGAGGTCTGAGAGATGCCATTCTGCTGCTCTTTAATTGCTAAGCTGTGTCTAACTCTTGGTAATCCCATGGACTGCAGCCCACCAGGCTTCTCTGTCCATGGCATTTCCAAGACAAGAATATTGGAGTGAGCTGTTATTTCCTTCTCCAGGGGATCTTCCTGACCCAGCAACTGAACTAGTTCTCCCGCTTGGCAGGTGGATTTGTTACTACTGAGCCACCTAGGAAGCCCAAGAGATGCCATATCCTTATAGTAACTTCCAGTCTGTCATGATGCCGACTTGTTTTTCTACTGCCGTCTACTAGGCAGAGGGCTTCTCTGATGGCTCTGTGGCTAAAGAATTTGACTGCAGTGCAAGAGACCACCTGCAGTGCAGGAGACCTGGGTTCAATCCCTGGGTTGGGAAGATCCCCTGTAGAGGAAATGGCAAACCACTCCAGTATTCCTGTCTGGGAAATCCCACGGACAGAGGATCTTGGTGGGGCCCTAAGAGTCTGATACAAAATAGTGACTAAACCATCACTACCACTAGAATGCACTCATACATTCAACCAATGTATCACATTACGTTGACATTACATAGGACAGTATGTGACAGGATCTGTTCTAAGTCCTGGAATCATCATAGGGAACCAGAGTAAGTTCTAACTCTGATGGTGCTTACACTTTAGTGGGGGAGGAGAATAAAACAAACAAACACTTTCAAAGAGATTTAAGCATCATTTAGTGAAATAAAGTAGGAAAGTTAAGATATTTAGATTGAGTCACTGGGAAAATCTCTAAGAGATAGTGCCATTTGAGCTGGGATTCATGAGCAGAAAGAGCCAGCCTGCAAAGATCCATGGAGGAGAACATCTTGAAAGCAGAAGGAATTGTTGGTCACAAGTAGTGAAGTAGGAATGAGAAGGTGCATCTGGCTAGAATGTAGCAGATGAGAGTGAAGCAAATGAAGTGAGATCAAAGAGTGCTAGTGTGCTAGTGTGAGAAATCCAGGCCAATTACATTTGTAGTGAAAGTGAAAGTGCTAGTCTCTCAGTCTTGTCCAACTCTTTGCGATCCTATAGACTGTAGCCTGCCAGGTTCCTCTGTCCATGGGCTTCTCCAGGCAATATTACTGGAGTGGGTTGCCACTTCTTTCTCCAGGGGATCTTCCCGACCCAGGGATCGAACCTGGGTCTCCCACACTGCAGACAGATTCTTTATCATCTGAACTACCAGGAAAGCGCATTTGTGAACAAAAGCTGAACCATTGGAAATAAGAGTATAAAATCTCAGGAAGAGGACAAGGCCCATGATACAGATTTGGGATTATTTGCCATATCGATTATATTTAGGATCATGAGATTGAATGAAAATTTATCATTAGAGAACAGAAATGGCCCCAAGAGAGGGGTAGACTAGTCCTAAAATGTGTTTTTGCGCTCTGAAACTCTATAAAACACTGGATTTAAAAAAATATTTCAGTCAAGCTTAGGGAGGGAAGTTCAGAGAAGATGGGGTAGATAGGTATTTGCTAGAGGCTTCATAGGAGAAGGCAGTGGCACCTCACCCCAGTACTCTTGCCTGGAAAATCCCATGGATGGAGGAGCCCGGTGGGCTGCAGTCCATGGGATCGCTGAGAGTTGGACACGACTGAGAGACTTCACTTTCACTTTTCACTTTCATGCATTGGAGAAGGAAATGGCAACCCACTCCAGTGTTCTTGACTGGAGAATCCCAGGGATGGCGGAGCCTGGTGGGCTGCCGTCTATGGGGTCGCACAGAGTCGGACATGACTGAAGCAACTTAGTAGCAGCAGCAGCAGAGGCTTCATTAAGAAGGGAGGGTCCGACTCAGAATGTTTCAGAACTAATAGCAGCAGCCCTAGAGAACAGGATTGAATTCTACACTTACGGCAGAGATTTGTCTTCTGTTTTGTTTAGTTCTGTCACCTTGACAAATTCAATAAATATCATTCTCTTGGAGCTTGCCTGCTCCTGGCATGGAGCAGCTACGTCCTGGCCAAGACATGAACCCGAGGGTTCTCCAATTCGTAATCTCAGATTGCTTTCTCCCCCGCTCAGAGGGCATTCTTTGAAGGGATATTTGCTGTTATCTTTCCTGATGCAGGAAGTAAAATTCAGCAGCTGTTAGCAATTTATATTCAGATAACTGCACTAATCCTTTGTGGAATTTTCTTTAATTCTTGTGGATACCATACAACCGAATTTTAACTTTTCTTTTTGGAAGGTTTATTTAAGCTTTTATAAAAGATCATAAATGGTTCTTCACTTTATATCTTTTTTAGCTCATTAGAAGTAAAAAAACAAAATTAAGGTGATACAGAAGAGCCCACTATTTAGGGTCTTAAATGCTCTTCCCTAGTTATCAGATTTTCCTCCAATTTTGCAATATCTTCTAATTCCAGATAGTTCTTCTGCCTTTAAAACTGGCCCTCGAGCTAATGTTGACCTGGAAACATCTAGAAATTGCTAATCCTGTCAGCTCAGAAACTGCTACTGGATAAAAAGCTTCTGAAAGTCATCATTACTCCTATTCTCTTCCCAAAGCATTAAAAAACCATATATCAGTCAAAATCCAAACAAGAAAACAGAAAGCACTATCAGTTTTCAGAAGAGAGGGACTAATTTTTTCTTTTTTTTTCCCTTTTGGCCATCCCACATGACCTTTCTGGTGATCTTAGTCCCCTGATCAGGGGCTGAATCCACATCTCTGCATTGGAAGCACAGTCTTAACCACTGGATTGCTGGCCCCTTGAAGAGACTGAATTTAATGTAAGGAGTTTGTTGCTGCTGCTGCTGCGTCACTTCAGTCGTGTCCGACTCTGTGTGACCCCAGAGACGGCCTCCCACCAGGCTCCCCCGTCCCTGGGATGCTCCAGGCAAGAACACTGGAGTGGGTTGCCATTTCCTTCTCCAATGCATGAAAGTCAAAAGTGAAAGTGAAGTCGCTCAGTCGTGTCCAACTCTTCGCAACCCCATGGAATGTAGCCGACTAGGCTCCTCCGTCCATGGGATTTTCCAGGCAAGAGGACTGGAGTGGGGTGCCATTGCCTTCTCTGAAGGAGTTTGTTACAGATATCTAAAATGGCTAAGAAGCTAAACAGGGAATGGCTGAGTAATCAATCATGTTCATCTACACGGGGGCCATCACCACCAAAGGGCTGGAGGGATAGAGAGAGATGAGTGTGTGACTAGAACCTAGAAGTGACCTGTCCAGAGGTGTCTGAGGCTGCCCAGGGCAGAGAGAGAAGGTTACCCACCCACACATATGTGCCCTTTTTTCCGTCTTTCCAATCTGCCATCAGTGCCTCTCACTGGTCAAACTCAGACAGAAGCAACTGGCAAAGAAGGCTGGAAATCATATGCTTCAGAGCACAGCCTTCTTGCTAATAGTAAGGATAGCAGGGGCAAAGTAAGAAATGGTTCTGAGGTCTAACAGGTCTGGGACTGCCACAGAGCATTCTAGACTATAGTTCAAGAATGATAAAGGAATTCCAGCACTATTCTACAATTCATAAGGGTAAATGCAGTAAAAATAAGCAAAAGAGCTCCATTTAATCTGAAGGATCCCATTCAGACAAAGCACAGTAACAGGGTAAACACATCTTTTATCATGTCTTAAATAAAGTATGTATATTTTATGATACTCAAGTCTGTACATCTCAAGAGTACTGAATATACATCAAAGTAAGATTGAGAAGAAAAAAGTCACATTTTGCCCACACAGTAGTTTTCCACCAGGATTGCTGAAACTCTTGACTTCAAGACAGATTTTGGTACACATCTCTTTCTTTGGCAGAGGTATACCAAGTATAGTCAGTCTGTTATTTCCTCTAGTTTTTCAGTGATATGTTAAGAACAGGATATAACACCTAAACATCTCTGAAAATCAACTAGCTGATTTTAACTCCTATGAAAAGTGTGAAATTTAATTTCACACTGGACAAAGAATCCAGCCTGAAAAGCCAAATGTACAGTCATGAAGTTCTTCATGTATTGTATTAAGGTGGTCTGAGTGGATTAAAGTGCTCCTGCTTATTTGTTTGTAAAATGTAGTTAAACCAAATCTACTCTAGCTACATCAGAGGGTTATTGTGAGGGCAAAAGAATGGTTAGAAAGTACTTTGAAAATATATAATTAGGTACAAATGTGAAGCAATATTATCCACGTTAACTTGTCAGTTGAGAAATATTTAATACCTGACATTTCTGTAGCACAGTCATGAAAAGTATGACATAGTAAGTAGTAGTATCATGGTTCCCTAGCTTGACCTATAAGATATAATAGTTTAAAAAGAATGACTCAGAATTTACCAGCAGAAGTAACTGAGGCTGCAGAGGTCTCCAGATGCTACAAATAGTCATTATGGATGACTGTGGTCCATGTGCTAAACAAACAAATAAGCAAGTGACAGTCTGCCCAAACTGGAAATTTGTAGCCAAGAAACAACTGTAATTTTAAAGAAACAAACTCTTAAAGGAATAGCCAAACAAGACATGCTTTATCTTAATTTTCTCTTGTTCAGAAGGGAGTTTTACTCCAACACATTATGAATGGGACCATTTCCTGGGTAGCTAAACAAACAAATAAGCAAGTGACAGTCTGCCCAAACTGGAAATTTGTAGCCAAGAAACAACTGTAATTTTAAAGAAACAAACTCTTAAAGGAATAGCCAAACAAGACATGCTTTATCTTAATTTTCTCTTGTTCAGAAGGGAGTTTTACTCCAACATATAATGAATGGGACCATTTCCTGGGTCAGACTGATTCCATTACTAAAATTATAACTCAGGTTATTTAAGAATTCATCTACATCCTGGGTCTTCAACCAAATTCAATCAGTTATTTCCTTGACTACATTTCTTGGTATTTTATAATCCTCTGTGGGTGGAAAAAAGCAAAGTTTTATACAGATAAGGTCAACTAAGATTAAAGCTAAAATGGGGAAATAGTATTTTCATTTTACAAGACAGCAGAGGTAGGAGCATATCTTTCAACCTCTCAATCTTTCTATAAGGGAGCAGGGGTCAGGGTATAGCTAAGGGACAGTGGAAGGAAAGACTGGTTATCTGAGGCCACTCTCTAGGACTTTTGTTCTCAATGAAGGTTTTGCTTAGTAGTGAGTAGAGTCAGACTATAAAAGCTGAGCACCGAAGAACTGCTGCTTGTTGGAGAAGACTCGAGAGTCCCTCAGACTACAAGGAGATTCAACCAGTCAATCCTAAAGGAAATCAGTTCTGAATATTCATTGGAAGCACTGATGCTGAAGCTGAAACTCCAATACTTTGGCCACCTGATGTGAAAAAATGACTCTTTGGAAGGGACCCTGATGCTGGAGAAGACTAAAAACAGGAATAGGGGACAACAGAGGATGAGATGGTTGGATGGCATCACTGAATCGATGGACACGGGTTTGAGCAAGTTCCAGGAGTTGGTGATGGACAGGGGAGCCTGGCATGCTGCAGTCCATAGGGTGGCAAAGAGAAATGACTGAGCCACTGAACTGAGCTGAAGCAGTGATAACTGGCCAATTATTTTTGTAACACAAGACTATGTGATAGCACTGTGACCCCCTTCAGGGCCAATTTTGTACTTCTTCCAAGGGACATTTAGCAGTGTTTGTAGACCCTTTGTTTTTACACTCTACTCATTACAGCTCTGCTGAATAGAGGCCAGGAAGGCTAGAGGACAGTTCCCCACCCAATCCTCAACAAGATTAGCAAGAAATTGTGGTTTGGTATTGATGTTTGAGATAATGTCAAGCCTGAAAGGTCAGCAATGTTGAGGGTTAAGATGTTCTGTGCTAGTCACAGTGCTAGGTGCTAGGTGATAGTGATGAACAAAACCAAAGCATCTTGCTTTCATGACAATTCATAAATAATTTCTTAAATGTAAACTATGAGTATTTTTTGAGGGGACGATAGATCACTTTATGAAAACATATGCAACAGAAGGATTTTGATATGCTCAGAAAAAGCAGTTACAGACTTTTTTAAAAAAATGAAATGTCTAGTTATAGATAATGGAGAAGGAAATGACAACCCACTCCAGTATTCTTGCAAAAGAGTCAGAAGTGACTTAGCAACTAAAACTTGCTTTCATGACCATTCATAAATAATTTCTTAAATGTAAACGATGAGTATTTTTTGAGGGGACGACAGATCACTTTATGAAAACATATACAACAGAAGGATTTTGATATGCTCAGAAAAAGCAGTTACAGACTTTTTAAAAAAATGAAATGACTAGTTACAGGTAATGGAGAAGGAAATGACAACCCACTCCAGTATTCTTGCAAAAGAGTCAGAAGTGACTTAGCAACTAAACTTCCACCATCACCAATCATAGCTAAAGCATCAGAATTTTTTAGTAATCTTGGTTTTCCTGAATTTACAGATTCAGGATTTTAATCATGTCAATACTGCTCAACTGGGTTTTGAAATGTTTTCTTTGGTTACAGTAATAAAATTTTATATAACTAAAAAATTATTATTTTTTCTTTGCTATGGCCTATAGTTCTATGGGCTTCCCAGGTGGCCCTAGTGGTAAAGAACCTGCCTGCCAATGCAGGAGACATAAGAGACTCGAGTTTGATCCTTGGGTTAGGGAAATCCTCTGGAGGAGAGCGTGGCAAACCACTGTAGTATTCTTGTCTAGAGAATCCCATGGACAAAGGAGCCTGGTATGCTATTTGCCATAGGGTCACAAAGAGTTGGACATGACTGAAGTGACTTAGCACACACACAGTTCCATATCATAAATTTAAAATATAGCAGTAGAAAAAATAAACAAACTTGAAAATGTTCTTTAGAGAAAGGCTGCCTGTTTTTCAGCTATATAAAGACTTTCCAACACATACACTTTTTTTTTAAAGATTTATGTATGATTTAACCTAGTATTTTTCAGGATCTTGTTTTTTGTGTGTTTGTGTCATTTTTTTTTCTCTTACAGAAGATCAGACCAAAAAACGTGATATTCTGGTTTTTTTTTTAATGAAGAAATTACTATTTGAGATAATTACATTTTCTCATCTTCCATTCATTCCTTAAGTAACATACACTTTTTTTTTAAAGATTTATGTATGATTTAACCTAGTATTTTTCAGGATCTTGTTTTTTGTGTGTTTGTGTCATTTTTTTTTCTCTTACAGAAGATCAGACCAAAAAACGTGATATTCTGGTTTTTTTTTTAATGAAGAAATTACTATTTGAGATAATTACATTTTCTCATCTTCCATTCATTCCTTAAGTTCATCTATCTGTTTTTCAGCATTTCTGTTTCAACTACAACTATTTTAATGCAAGATCTGAAAGTCATAATTGGATCTCATTAATTGTGGACAAAACAGACTCTTTTGTGCATTCTCTTGACTCTTAGTTTTTATTCTACCGCTATTTCTTACTTCTTCTACTCCCTAGCCCACTCCTTTCCCCTGTCTCCCTTCATCGTATTGTT
>SJYX01007829.1:372258-453986 GCA_006410675.1 Oreotragus oreotragus | reverse complement strand
TTGGACTGCAAGGAGATCCAACCAGTCCATTCTGAAGGAGATCAACCCTGGGATTTCTTTGGAAGGAATGATGCTAAAGCTGAAACTCCAGTACTTTGGCCACCTCATGCGAAGAGTTGACTCATTGGAAAAGTCTCTGATGCTGGGAGGGATTGGGGGCAGGAGGAGAAGGGGACGACCGAGGATGAGATGGCTGGATGGCATCACGGACTCGATGGACGTGAGTCTGGGTGAACTCCGGGAGATGGTGATGGACAGGGAGGCCTGGCGTGCTGCGATTCATGGGGTCGCAAAGAGTTGGACATGACTGAGCGACTGAACTGAACTGAACGTACTATCTTTATACCAACCCTTGGTTTATATCTTTATATCTAAGGTCAACATTTTATGTTGAAAGAAGCAGGATACTGTGCCATGGATTTACTCAATAACTCATGCAACCTCATGGATTAGACTGGGACATGGAGGGAGAATTACCCCCCCCCCGCCCCAGATTTTAAGAGGGCAGGTATATTTGATTAAGTGGAGAACTTTGTTAAGGAGACGGACCCATCGTAAGAAACTTCTCCTGTTGGCTGTTCCAGGGCAGTCTTGTTTGGGCCATGTGACGATGTGTGTGGGCATGGCTATCTTAGATTGGGTACTTGGAAATAAACTTTGAGACAGACTTTCTGCAGAAAGTTTGCTCCACATGTATTCAGGAGAGATATCTATAAGGTCGTGGGGAAGACAGGACTGGGCTGAGGGAGACACTGACCTGTATTTCTGTGGCTTCGGGTCTCCAGCTGATGTTACAGGGAGCTCTGGAGCTCAGATGACCCTCTAGCGTTGTACCATATTGAGGTCTGGGGACCAGACCTCTGTTCTCCTCCACAAGCCAGTTGCTGGCCATAGGTCGTCCCCTCGGAGGAGCTGTGATCCGGGGTCTGGCCGATCCCAGCAGTAGAGCCGGGTCCCCAGGGGGAGCTCAGCTGTGAGCCAGCAGCCTCCAGTCTTCTTAGCGGCTGAGCTGTGAGTGTGCCCACCCTGAAGGGGGGCGCGGGTGGAGTGCCCCAGTGTGCACTACAGTCCATGCCAGTGCCGCTCAAATCCACTTTTTGTTGTCGTTCAGTTGCTCAGTCATGTCTGACTCTTTGTGACCCCATGGACTACGGCACACCAGCTTCCTGTCCTCTGTCTCCCGGAGTGTGCACACATTCATGTCCATCGAGGCAGTGATGCTATCTAACCATCTCATCCTCTGCCGCCCCGTTCTCCTTTTTTGTCTTTTCCCAGCATCTCAGTCCTTTCCGATGAGTTGGCTTTTTGCATCAGGTAGCCAAAGTATTGGAGCTTCAGCTTCAGTCTTTCCAGTGAATATTCCGCGCCAATTTCCTTTAGAGGTGACTGGTTTGATCTTCTTGCAGTCCAAGGGACTCTTAATAATCTTCTCCAGCACCACAAATTGAAAGCATTAGTTCTTTAGTGCTCAGCCTTCTTTATGGTCCAGCTGTCACATCTGTACGTGACCACTGGAAAAACCACAGCTTTGACTATATGGACCTTTGTCGGCAAAGTGACGTCTCTGCTTTTCAATACATTGTACTGTGCTTAGTTGCTCAGTTGTGTGCAATTCTTTGTGACCCCATGGACTGTATCCCACCTGGCTCCTCTGTCCCTGTCTCTTATACACATCTAGATGTGTATAAGAGACAGTCCCTGTGGGACTTGTGTCTAAAAGCTGAAGTCTGCTAATCTTGTTCCCAAAGCAGAGGAGCATTGCCCAGAACCATGTGAGTGGGTTGCTAGGGTCAACAAGGCGAGGACAAGTCTATAAGAACATGCATTTGTGAAGTCCTTTGTTATGACAGGAAGGAGGCCAAGATCTCATCCATCCATTCATTCTTTCATTATCTTGCAGTCCAAGGGACTCTTAATAATCTTCTCCAGCACCACAAATTGAAAGCATTAGTTCTTTAGTGCTCAGCCTTCTTTATGGTCCAGCTGTCACATCTGTACGTGACCACTGGAAAAACCACACCTTTGACTATATGGACCTTTGTCGGCAAAGTGACGTCTCTGCTTTTCAATACATTGTACTGTGCTTAGTTGCTCAGTTGTGTGCAATTCTTTGTGACCCCATGGACTGTATCCCACCTGGCTCCTCTGTCCATGGGATTCTCCAGACAAGAATACTGAAGTGGGTTGCCAGGCCCTCCTCCAGCGGATCTTCCCAATCCAGGGATCGAGCCCAGGTCTCCTGCATTGCAGGTGGACTCATTACTGTCTGAGCCAGTATATTGGAAGCCCAATATACTGTCTAGGTTTGTCAAATCCACTTGATTTTTATAATAAATTTCCCCTATCCAGGAACATTGTTTTAAAATCACATTTTGATTGGTCTTATTTCCTGGGAACTTACAAATGAGGCTTAGTAGGAAATAGTATAGCTCTTGTAGCCATAGTTGATCTCAAGGCTGTAACTAATACTTGTATGATCCTTCTTTACCATTCATTCTAGGTTTCTCTCAATTCTGGCTAACCCTTCTGCTGGGCTAGGTGGCTTACCTCTCAGAGGGTCCTGAACTCCTGGTTATTCCTGTGCCCTTCTTGGGGTATAGCTGCTGGTCTTATCCATCTACATTAAATGGTAAGCCTGAGGCCATCGCCTGATTTCCAGACATATTCTTTACTTATGTGTAGAGCACATAAGTAAAGCTCCCCCTGCGGGCAGGGGTAATTGCCCATGTGGCTGATTTTTTTGCCAATCTGCTGGTCTCCTGGCATGAGGACCCCCAAGTAGTTGGGTGGCAGCTGGAGCCTAAAATTCAAAGAGACCCCTACTGTGTGCCCAGGAAACCATTTCCCTTCTTTGAGAGTTGGGACCTAGAGACCCTCAGACCCTAAGCTTGTGTGGATCGCAAGTGGGTTCCTGGAGGCAGGGGTGGCAGATAGTTCCACTTCTTGGTTTCTGGACCCACGCAGGATCTTCCCAATCCAGGGATCGAGCCCAGGTCTCCTGCATTGCAGGTGGACTCATTACTGTCTGAGCCAGTATATTGGAAGCCCAATATACTGTCTAGGTTTGTCAAATCCACTTGATTTTTATAATAAATTTCCCCTATCCAGGAACATTGTTTTAAAATCACATTTTGATTGGTCTTATTTCCTGGGAACTTACAAATGAGGCTTAGTAGGAAATAGTATAGCTCTTGTAGCCATAGTTGATCTCAAGGCTGTAACTAATACTTGTATGATCCTTCTTTACCATTCATTCTAGGTTTCTCTCAATTCTGGCTAACCCTTCTGCTGGGCTAGGTGGCTTACCTCTCAGAGGGTCCTGAACTCCTGGTTATTCCTGTGCCCTTCTTGGGGTATAGCTGCTGGTCTTATCCATCTACATTAAATGGTAAGCCTGAGGCCATCGCCTGATTTCCAGACATATTCTTTACTTATGTGTAGAGCACATAAGTAAAGCTCCCCCTGCGGGCAGGGGTAATTGCCCATGTGGCTGATTTTTTTGCCAATCTGCTGGTCTCCTGGCATGAGGACCCCCAAGTAGTTGGGTGGCAGCTGGAGCCTAAAATTCAAAGAGACCCCTACTGTGTGCCCAGGAAACCATTTCCCTTCTTTGAGAGTTGGGACCTAGAGACCCTCAGACCCTAAGCTTGTGTGGATCGCAAGTGGGTTCCTGGAGGCAGGGGTGGCAGATAGTTCCACTTCTTGGTTTCTGGACCCACGCATGCTACCTCAAGGGGACACAGGACCACGTGCCAGTCATTCAGAGTGTATATCGAGTCCTAGAGGATCCTGCCACCCTCACAGAATACCGTCTCTGGGACGGCCCCTTGCGTCACCAAAGAGATGTTCCACTGCTGGTCCACAGCAGACTTTTCAGTGAGGTGGTGAGTAATCGGAGTAGCGGTCCCTGTGGCCATCTGCTCCCTGCCACAGCACCTCTGCTCTGTGGTGGGCCCCTTGGTCTGAGGTGGTGTTTTGTGGAACCCTGTGTTGGTGGACCAGACACTCTTGTGGGTCTTTGGGTGATGATGCCATAACGTCTTATGGAAAACCGGCACCAACTTTGTGGCACACCCAGTAGCTGGCTTGCCCCTGGGCGGCTGGCTGATCTCTCTGAGGGATGGTGCCACGTGTTGGCTATCTGGTGACGTTCGGTGCTGGCACTTGGTAAGTGGGAGCCTGTGCTGTTGGTTTCATGCTTAGCTTTCAGCTCTGCAAACGTGGCTTCTGCGTTTCATGCACTGTCCCAGGCCTGGGGTGACTGATGACAGAGATGGGTCAGTTCACTCTGTCCTGCTGGTTGTGTAATGTCTGCCCCCCGAGACACTCTCTGGTGAGAATTAACGTGTGGTACAAAAGCCTTCAGCGTTCGTGCCCTCTCCCCTAGGTCATCCAAACGCCTCTTCCCAAACCTGTTTCTCCCCGGGCCTCAAGATTGGCTCCTGATAGCCCCCTGACTCAGAGAAGGCAATGGCAGCCCCCTCCAGCACTCTTGCCTGGAAAATCCCATGGACGGAGAAGCCTGGTGGGCAGTCCATGGGGTCACTAAGAGTCGGACACGACTGAGCGACTTCATTTTCACTTTTCAATTTCATACATTGGAGAAGGAAATGGCAACTACTCCAGTGTTCTTGCCTGGAGAATCCCAGGGACGGGGGAGCCTGGTGGGCTGCCGTCTACGGGGTCGCGCAGAGTCAGACACGACTGAAGTGACTTAGCAGCAGCAGCCCCCTGACTAACCCGCTAGGCCACTGACCACGAGTTCGTGGAGATTCTGGCCCCCGACGCCTCCTCTTTCGTACAAAATGAAAGACTGGTGTGTCCCTTGAAGGTCTACCCAGGGAGAAGACTGCTGTCTTCTGGGCCTCCAGAGTGGGCTGTGTACAGCAACATCCCTGGGCCTGGAGGCTCCCCAGGCGGCCTCAGGAGAGGAGCTAGCACAGCAGCCCCAGAGGGCGAGTGGGTTTGTGCCGCTCGCGTACGCAGCCTCTGAACCTGCTCGTGCCTCATCCCTGTTGGACCACTTCCATCTTTTAACAATTCTTTTCTTTTGGTCTCCAAAAGATGTGATGGTACCTTGCCCTCTGGGAAAGTTCAGAGATGTAATAAATTCTGAATTTCCTGGACTAAGGCTTCAGTAATAGCTTGTAAGAAAGAAACGCTGGTATCAGTTGTCCATAGTTTAGCAGCATCTAGGGAATTTGGCCATATGCTAGAAAGAGAATTTCAGAGAGAGTAAAAAACACCTCCAGTATCTAAACTGATAGGGCTCGCCAAGGCTGAATTATGAAGGAGGCAAATTTTTTTTTTTCCTTTTTCCTTTTTATACAGTTTTTTACTTGAACGTTTTCATAGTAAAAATTGGAAAGTTCTTGGGTTTCTCTGTTCAAAAGACTTGGATACTAGCTCCAAAGCTTTTCAGCTGTGTGACCTCAGGCAAATCATTTAACCTGTCTGAGACTCAACTTGCTAGCTAACCACTGTCAATGAGTCAGTCCAGTCGCTCAGTCTTGTCCAACTCTTTTTGACCCCATGGACTGCAGCACACCATCCATCAACTCCAAGAGCTTACTCAGACTTGTGTCCATTGAGTCTGTGATGCCATCCAACCATCTCTCATAGGGAGAGAGGATTAAATGAGATATTCTTGGGACTTCCCCAGTGGTCCAGCAGTTAAGGCTCCATACTTCCACTGCAGGGGGCCCAGGTTCGTTCCCTGGTTGGAGAACTAAATATCCAACACATCTTGAGGTATGGTCAAAAAGTTAAAAAAAAAAAGAAGAAAAATCGTGCTTGCATATAGGATATAGCATTTAAATAAATACCAAGTAAACGATTGCAGAAATGACCGCTATTCTGAGCTGGCATTTAAATAAATACCGAGTAAACGATTGCAGAAATGACCGCTATTCTGAGCTGGTATGTGTGGAGCACCCAGTGAGAACTCGGGGGGAGAGGTCAAGGGGACGAGGAAAAGGGTCACGAAGAGCTGAATGAAAGTGAAAGTGTTAGTTGCCCAGTCGTGTCTGACTCTTTTGACCCGTGGACTGTAGCCCGCCAGGCTCCTCTGTCCGTGGGATTCTCCAGGCAAGAACACTGGGGCCAGTTGCCATCTCCTCCTCCAGGGGGTCTTCCCGACCCAGAGATCAAATTCTAGTTTCCTGCACTGCAGGTGGATTCCTTACCGTCTGCACCACCAGGGAAGCTGAAGTTGGCTCAGATGTCAGACTCTCTGCAAGCTGGGAGGCAGCAGGTACTGCGAATGTTCAGGAGCTCAGAACCATCTAGAATCGTCCCCCTAAAATCACTGAGAAATTACAGGGAGACCTGGAGGCTTATGCAGAGGGTGTGACTGGTGGGCAAGACCATTTTACCGGGTGAGACTGGTGACATTTACATTCCTTGAAGGTCCTCTCTTCCCAAAGTCTGTCCTGTGTTTGGTGTCCCACCACCCAGCCTTGGTGGGCCTGGTGTCCCGCCCTCCCCCTGCTCTAGTGCTCCTCCTCCTCCTCACTCCCCCGCTCCCCTGCACCTTTCCCAACATGCTTCCCTGTTTGGATCGCCGCTCAGCATAGTCCTTCTGATTCCATCTCCTCCATTCATTCTTCTGGGCTGAGGCCCCCTCGTGCGAGCCAAATAGGCCCCCCAGTGAGCACAGGGTGGGTCTCTGCTTACCTCATTACTGTCAGTTCTAGAGAGTTTCTGGAGAGTGGCCATCACGGTGCCCACCCTCCTCCCTCAAGATAGTTCTAACTCAATGTACATTTGTTGAATAATTATCACTAGTCTATTTAGACCTTCTGATAAATTAAAAGGGAAGTCCGTGAGTAGAGAGTCCTGATTCCTTTCAGCATGCCTTTGGAGACACATGTTCCTTCCCTGAGTCTCATGAACTGAGAGCACTGGATATGATCTCTGGGGTCCTTCTCAGTAAGGAAGGTGCATGATGCTATGAGATAGGAAGCAGTAGCTCACGATCACATCTTTGCATGGCGGGCTTCTTGTCATTCAGGTCGCCTTGTCACTCAACATGTGACCTTAGCTTTCAAGTGAATTTATTTATTTTTTAATATTTATTTATTTGCTTGCATCTGGTCTTGTTTGCAGCACCGTGGGATCATCACTGCAGCACAGTGACTCTCTAGTTGAGGCGCGCGGGCTCAATTGCTTGGCAGCCTATGGGATCTTAGTTCCCCTGCCAGGGATCAAATCCATGTCCACTGCACTGGTTTTAACTTTAGATCATGATGGATGCAAGGAAGAAATCGCCTTCGTCTCTCTTTCCCCTTCCATCCTTCCTTCTCTCCACTGTTCGTCTGTTGGTTTATTGTCTGTCTCTTCTCACTGCAGTGTGAGCTGCAGGAAGTCAGTTTTATTCATGGCTGTGTCCCCAGCATCTGTAACAGTGCGGAGCAGGTGCCCTGGAGGTATTAGTTCAAGGAATGAATGAGGTCCACAAACTGGGTCTATATTTGGACTGTTCGTAACCAGGCTTCTCATTTTGGACCTAGAACTGCACAAAGGCTGGCTGCGTAAATGGGCTTCCTCATTGCCAACAAGTCCTAGGGCAAGAAGTGCCACAGCAGCTTCAGCTGCTTAAGCCTGACGTTTGCCGTGTTGTTCTTTTTAACTTTATGTTGTTCACTGGCTTCCCACTGCCCTAGCTCCAGGAACCATATGCGTCGGTGGCTGCAGACCTGTGAGAAAGTCTGAGGATTTGTTCCACTCTAAGAATTCTTTGGGCCAGTCTCCTCTCCCTTTCAAAACAAGTCTGGAACCGTAATTTAGAGAGTCCCGTTGACACCTTTTCCTCTCCCGCTGGTTGGTTCATTGCACTGTCTGGTTTATATGGTCTCCTAGTAGACTGTCAGCTCATACATATTTTCCTTATTTTCAAAGAAAATCGTATTCACCATTGAGGGTGGCTGCAGCTTATCCTCTGCTGAGATTCTGGAAATAAAGCAGCTCTGCAGAGTAGTGCTTCTCCGGTCGGCTCAACGGTATAGAATCTGCCTGCCAGTGCAGGAGGCATGGCAGACGCAGGTGTGATTTCTGGGTGGGGAAGATCCCCTGGAGAAGGAAATGGCTACCCTCCAGTATTCTTGTCTGGAGAATTTCATGGACAGAGGACCTGGTGGGCTACAGTCCGTGGGATCGCAACGAGTCAGACATGCCTGAGCAACCCTTCACACACACACACAGGGACTCAACACAGACCTCTGACATCAGAGGGCGTGACTTTCTCCCCTCCGCTGGGCAGTGCCCAGAACAGCACTGGTACCCTGGGGATTCTTCACCGAGTGAGTGAGTGAGTGTTGACCAAGCTTGGCTTTATTACCTTGTGATTTCCATCTTGCTGCCCTCTTTTCCTCTCTACCCCAGAACAGTGTGCCTGCTTAACTCTCCTCTCTGATGGTGGTGCCCCCCATGGGTCTGTGACGCTGTTAACTCTCTGATCTATCTCTCACCTTGCACACCCAGCTCCCCACCCATCGAGACCTTCTGGTCACATTCTTCTTCTTTTTAGGACCTTTGCCAGGAAGTTGGCAAAGTAACATGTGCCTCAGCGTTTATGGTGCTCACTCTGCACTTACCTTCTGGAAGAACTGCTTTTACGTGAAGGCGTTATCTCTGATAGCATTTGTTTCAGGGACAGTTGCAGTTAGGTAGACGAGCTAGACTTTAGGTGGAGCAGTTAGACTCTGTGTGTCCCCCATAGGGATAGGAGCAGAGACCAGTCTCAAGGCAGCAACAGCAACTTTGTGCTGAAAACTCTGAGTTCAGCCTCACTGAAGGTGCAGACATCACATGGAGTAAGTTCAGTCTAGATAGACATCCTGGAAGAGGTGTCTCCTCGGCTAATTCATACAAGGGATCGAGCATTCACGGGGAAATCAGCGTAGGCTGGTCTCGGACCTGGTTTGCTTAGGGATCAAATGCACCTGATGAATGGCAAAGCGGCTGCCTTTTCTCTCTCCTCCCTTTTCCCTTTGAAGTCTGACTTAAAGGAAGCGGGGAGCGGTCCTTTCCCTCTGCGTCTCTCTTTTGGCCTGTGCCGAAGTAGGAAACCCCATCTCGCCTTCATCTTCTTCTTCTTCCTCCTCCCCTCGGACCAGAGATGCCTATCCTGCACTTTGTGGTCATCACTTGACACATGTTAATGAGATGGCACAGTAATCACCGGATTTTATAAACATCCCATCCGCAAATTGGACCACAAAACCCAAATGAGCCAGCTGAGCATCTGTATTCCACCAGCCTGTGTTTTCCCACAGCCTTAAAACAAGCTCTTGCTCTGAAGCTGTTCGGGCCCATGGGTGTGAGATGCTGACGACAACTGCCGCTTTGCCTGGCCCTCACTCAAGTGGCTTCTTGGGCGCGAGCCTTTCACACAGGCCCGGGTGATGTAAGGGATTTAGGCGTGATCAATTATACCCTTTTCAAGTTAACGCTAGAAAAATGAGAAATTGATTTTTTTGACGAAACAATATTTTAGAAACTCAGGATATAAAAATGGGATTTGACCTCTCTTATCAAGTCAGCTATCATCACGATGATTACAGTCTACAATTATGCCATATTTTGTAAGTCACAACCTAGCGCCATTGGCTTGTCGGACTTGTTCAGGGAGAGGGCAGAGCCGTGATTAAGCGTCCAGCTGTGCCTGCTTTGTGGCCCGAAGGGGAGAACTTGGAGGATCTGTCTGGTTCAGCAAAACTGCTGGACGAGCATCATCGGACAAAGGCATCAAATCTGACAGTCCCACTTAATCTCTCTGCAGAGATCTAATAAGCAAAAACTGTATTGAATGATTTTTCTGATGCTTCCTGTTTTACTGGATATATCTTATTTTTACCCAATATGCTACTATTACTATGCCCAAATCATGATCAAACAGTAAGCGACGAGATGGTGTATATTGCAGACAGACTTGCTAATAGGTTAACAGCATTTTGAAGGGAGGGCTAAGCTTTACTCACTTTTGTATCCTCAGTACCTGGCATGATGCTTGGCCAATAGAAGGGACTTAATTCCCATTCATTGAATATTTGTAAATAATTTTCTAACAGAACTATCTGAAGACTAGTCCCCAGGCTTCTCCATTGCAGCAACATGAAAGAAATCCAGTTCTTAAAAATTTGTCAGTAAGAGGACTTCCCTCGTAGTCCAGTGGCTAAGAATCTGCCTTGCAGGGGACGTGGGTTCAACCTTGGTTGAGGGAACTAAGATCCCACAAGCCTCGGAGCAACTAAGCCTGAAGGCCAAAGCTAGAATCTGTGAGGCGTAATGAAAGATTTGGCATGACGCTTTGGAGATCCTGTATGCGCAACTAAGAGAGGAAAGAAGTGAAGTCACTCAGTCATGTCTGACTCTTTGCGACCCCATGGATTGTAGCCCAGCAGGCTCCTGTCCATGGCAGTCTCCAGGCAAGAATACTGGAGTGGGTTGCCATTTCATTCTCCAGAGGGTCTTCCCAACCCAGGGATTGAGCCTGGGTCTCCTGCACTGCAGGCAGACTCCTTACTGGCTGAGCCACGAGGGAAGTCCACAACTAGACCTCATGCAACCGAATTAAAAAAAAAAGTTACCGGTAAAAACGTTGCTCACTTTGGGGAAGTGACTATTTGCAAGGTGACTAAATATTTGAATAACCTGGTAAATGAAACAAAAGATAAATATAATGGGAGGAGAACATGAAAAATTTTGTTAAAACACCATCACCACCACCAAAAAAAAAACAACAACCCAACCACCATACCTCTTCATATTTGGGAACATCAATGACTGTAACTTTATGAACTATTTATTCCCAGACACTGAACCTTTTTTTCAATAACATTTATTTGATCACTGATTTAAAATATCATTGTAATTACATACTGAATTCTTGGAGCTGCTTTCAGAATTTCTAGTCTAGAGCAGAATATATTGATTTTTTTTCTGTCTGCTCATTCACTAATATTACACTTTTAACTATGGTAGCTTTCTATACATTTTAATATCTACCAAAGCTAGTCATTCATTACTAATTGTTTTCCGCGAATTTTTTGTTTATTTTTTGCATAGATGGTCTCTGGGCTGAATATAACTGTCACTTTGTCAAGTTAAGTTGTTTTTTGCTTGCTCTTTGCCTTCTATTAAACCCAACCACCATACCTCTTCATATTTGGGAACATCAATGACTGTAACTTTATGAACTATTTATTCCCAGACACTGAACCTTTTTTTCAATAACATTTATTTGATCACTGATTTAAAATATCATTGTAATTACATACTGAATTCTTGGAGCTGCTTTCAGAATTTCTAGTCTAGAGCAGAATATATTGATTTTTTTTCTGTCTGCTCATTCACTAATATTACACTTTTAACTATGGTAGCTTTCTATACATTTTAATATCTACCAAAGCTAGTCATTCATTACTAATTGTTTTCCGCGAATTTTTTGTTTATTTTTTGCATAGATGGTCTCTGGGCTGAATTTAACTGTCACTTTGTCAAGTTAAGTTGTTTTTTGCTTGCTCTTTGCCTTCCTATTCCCAAAATCTAATTGGAACTTTTATTAGAACTGCTGTGCTAAATTTACTTACTGATTTGTGAGAGAACTGACTGATTTATGATGTTCTCTCTCCATTTGGATCCCCCACTATAGAGACAATGATAGAGAGTATTGCACAGAAACACCCAGACTAGAAACCAATGTGTGCGAATGCTGTCATCTGCCAAGGTGTAACTGCGCGTCTCTTTATGCTGCAGTCTTGACATTTCAGATGTGGAAAAGCAAAATACCTTTACATATCTGGGGTTTTACTACTTCTGGGGTTTTTAATGATTTATTATTCATCGTTTGATAGAATATAGGTGTTGTGCTGTACTAAGGCGCTTCAGTCGTGTCCAGCTTTTTTGACCCTGTGGACTGCAGCCCACCAGACTCCTCTGTCCATGGAATCTTCCAGGCAGGAATACTGGAGCTGGTTGCCATTTCCTTCTCCAGGGGATCTTCCCAGCCCAGGGATCACACCCGAATCTTTTGTGTCTCCGGCATTTTGGCAGGCAGATTCTTCACCGGGGCGTCACCTGGGAAGCAGGAAGTTCAGATTGTCTGGTGGTTAAGTGCACATAGACTTCGTCAGCATGACCTTTGGAAGTTAGTAACCACCTGAGAGTGCGGTGGAGAAAACGAGATAATGTTTTCCCCTGTACATTGTTCTGTAAATTCCAGTACCAAGAAGTTAGGTTTTCAGGTTTTGCGTGGTGCCTCTACAATTCTTAACCTTTTTTGAGCTATTAGATCTCTGGCAGTCTAATGAAGCCTATAGACCATGTCTCATAATTTAAAAAATGCAATAGTTGTATTGCATATAACTGAAAATAGTGAAAACAAAAATTTTGACCTAATAATATATTTTCTTAAATTAATGCATTAAATGAGATCTAATGAATTAAATTGGTGGCTTTAATACTCATTTATTTCAAAATAGTGAAGAACGTATGATATTTTAAGATATTGCTTCAATTTAATGTAATAAAATATCTGAGATTTGTACTGGTAACCAAGTCATAGATATTGCTAATATCACTGATTTGTTGCCTACTTTTACAATTGAAAGCAATTGTTAATTTCAGTTACAGATTAATCAAAATAAGGACATAATTTGTTTTGTATCCAGATTCAGAGACCTCTTGAATTCTATTCAGGGAGAACCTCTTGAATTCTATATAGTCCTGTTTCCCAGAACTCAGAATTTTTGAGTGCTAAAATCAGGGATAGTCCTGCAAACTGGGACAGCTGGTCATGTAGACCCAAGGTTAGCCTCTGGGAGCTCCACAGTAAGATGTAAATTTCATTGTTAAAGGCAAGATTTTACTCCACTATTACTTTTTAGATAGCATCACTGACTCAATGGACATGAATCGGAGCAAATTGCAGGAGATAGTGATGGACAGGGGAGGCTGGCATGTTGCAGCCCATGGGATCAGAAAGAGTCAGACATGACTGAGCACACCCATACCGACCCCTCAGAGCTCTTTACTTTAGAGGAAAAGCGTTAACAATCACGACGGAATACTCTGGCTGGGGCGGGACAGGCTAAGCACAGAGAAGCAGACTCTCCTACATGAGGCCATTGTTGTTCAGTTGCTAAGTCAGGTACAGCTCTTTGTGGCCCAACGGACTGCAGCACACCAGGCTTCCCTGTCCTTCTCCATCTCCCAGAGTTTGCTCAGACTCATGTCCATTGAGTCCATGATGCCATCCAACCATCTCATCCTCTGTCGCCCCCTTCTCCTCCTGCCCTCAATCTTTCCCAGCATCAGGGTCTTTTCCAATGAGTCAGCTCTTTGTTTCAGGTGGTCAGAGTATTGGAGCTTCAGCATCAGTCCTTCCAATGAATATTCAAGGTTGATATCCTTTANATGCCATCCAACCATCTCATCCTCTGTCGCCCCCTTCTCCTCCTGCCCTCAATCTTTCCCAGCATCAGGGTCTTTTCCAATGAGTCAGCTCTTTGTTTCAGGTGGTCAGAGTATTGGAGCTTCAGCATCAGTCCTTCCAATGAATATTCAAGGTTGATATCCTTTAGGATTTACTGGTTTGATATCCTTGCTGTCCAACAGACTCTGAAGAGTCTTCTCCAGCGCCATAAAGCCATTCAGTGCCACTGTACACTGAGCTACACTGTCTTCCTATATCTGAAACTGAACAAAGCATTTTCTGTTGATAGAAATGATACTGCCAAGGAGTCAGGGCTAGCAGCTGCAGGAACTTTCACAATTATGACTCTAAGGAGAGCCCCAGGCAAGTCTGAACAGTTGTGCAACTAACAAACTCCAAGTACCTCTTGTAAAAGAGAGTAAAGGACATGACACAGGGTAGGATGTGGTCCTTGCCTCAAGGAGCTAGCATTAGTTGGGTTACAAAGTATAAAATACAAAGTTGGATGAGCTAAAGGTCAAAGAAGCAGCAAATACAAGGAAGGCGGTCCATGGTGGGGATTTGAGGGCAGCGTGGGAGGGAGAGCAGTTTCATGTCACGACGAGGAAATGGGAGTGGGAAGGTACAACTGTGGGAGCAGGACCCCTGTCCAGGCACCAAGAGTGTAACCCGGAACCATCTCTCATGCAAACATCTATTGGTGATAGCTCTTTTTGAAAGTTTAAAGTATTATATTAATCTATGTTACATTTTCAGTGTGTCTGCCCTCTGATGCCCTCTTGCAACACCTATCGTCTTACTTGGGTTTCTCTTACCTTAGACGTGGGGTATCTCTTCATGGCTGCTCCAGCAAAGTGCAGCCACTGCTCCTTACCTTGGGTGAGTTCACCCCTCCTGATCTTGAACGTGGAGTAGCTCCTCTCAGCCCTCCTGTGCCCGTGCAGCCACCACTCCTTGGACATGGGGTTGCTCCTCTCGGCTGCCGCCCCTGACCTCGGATTTGGGGTAGCTCATCTCAGCTGCCACCCCTAACCTCATACCACAGCCTTGTCTAACTCAACGAAACTAAGCCATGCTGAGTGGGGCCACTCAAGACGGGCGGGTCATGGTGGAGAGGTCTGACAGAACGTGGTCCATTGGAGATGGGAATGGCAAACCACTTCAGTATTCTTGCCTTGAGAACCCCATGAGCAGTATGAAAAGGCAACACCAGGCTACTCCATCCATTGGATTTTCCAGGCAAGAGTACTGGGGTGGGGTGCCATTGCCTTCTCCGTTTGTATGCACTTTGGTTGATTTTCTTTGTTTTGTAATATTTTTTGTAATGTTTTACAAAATGTTTTACAAATATGTTTTAAATTTTTCTATTATAATGAGAAAAGTATAGAGATAACTGAAAGCAAAGCCTGCTCATGAATAGACTAGACTGACATTCTTGTGTTCATGTCACAAGTTCTCCTGTCCTTTTAAGTAACATGTGAGTAGGTGGCTCACTGGTAAAGAATCCTCCTGCCAACGCAGGAGACTTGGGTCTGTTCCCTGGGTCAAGAAGATCCTCTGTAGGAGGAAATAGCAATCCACTCTAGTAGTCTTTCTTGGAAAATCCCATGGACAGAGAAGCCTGGTGGGCTACAGTCCAGAGGATCACAAAAGAGTAAGACACAACTGAGTGACTGAGGATCCATGCATGCTTCAAATAACACAAAATTACTATATTTGAAATAGACCTTATTGAGATTTCTGTCTTTGTCTATGTTTATCACAAAACTCAGAGTGCACATTATCAGCTTGTGTGACAGTTATACTGGACTTTCCTGTGAGGAAAAAAAGCTTTAACAACAGTAAAATATCTAGCACTGTGTTCTTTTCATAATATAATGTATGTGTGTGTGTATGTATTATTCTCAAAGGCAACTATGATTCATCTTAACCCAAGCATAGGAGTTTCAAATAAAGGATACATACTCTGACTTCAAAGGAACTGCTTAGCAGAATGAGTTGAATATGTTTAGCAGAATGTCAGATATTCATATAAAAAGCAGAGGATATAATTTTGACAACTTGAGAAGAATAAAATTAATTCTATTTCAGATTGTTTCCTAACTCTGCTTCTTTGGCATTTCCTTTCTTGGTACTTTAGATTTTTACTTCACATAGTATTTTATGTTTGTCAAGACAAATTTATCATATAAATGATATTTCAAGAAAAGGACTCTTTTCATGTGTACAGAAATGTATAGTTAAAATCACTCTTTCATAATTATGTAAATTATCAAGTTAACTTTTAAGAAGTGTTATTAACTTTATTTATATGAAATAAACTAAATCTCAGTATATTTAGCTACACAATTGCTAGGTGCTCTGCTTTGTAAGCTGCAATATCCTATGCACATATTTTTCTTGTTTTAGTAAGAAGTCATGGGCTTGTGTCTCAGATACAACACTCACAAATATTTGTGTGTTAATAAAGAACTAAATGAAATAGTCTGGGACAAGAGTACAGTTTTTTACACTTAGAGGCAATGCTAACATTTGCAAATGACTGTGTTACATAATATTTTATTTTGTCAGGTCATTTTATTATTCTAAAGAATGATCACTGAAAACTGGAAAGAATAACAGTCAACAGATGATGAACTAATTAGACACATTGCAAATCTATGGTCCCACTCTTTTATGTGAAAGAGTTTGTAGGACTGGAAAGACTGAGAAGAGAGTTAAGGTTCCCATTTGTAACTGTACACCTTCAACATTGCTTTTAGTCCCCTGTAACTTTTCACTGGAAGACTCTTAAGAGTCCCTTGGACAGCAGGGAGATCCAACCAGTCCATCCTAAAGGAAATCATTCTTGAATATTATTTAAAGGACTGATATTGAAGCTAAAAGTCCAATACTTTGGCCACCTGATGTGAGGAACTAACTCATTGGAAAAGACCCTGATGCTGGGAAAGATTGAAGGCAAGTAAAGAAGGGGACAACAGAGGATGAGATGGTTGGATAGCATCACCGACTCAATGGACATGAGTTTTGAGTACACTTTAGGAGTTGGTGATGGACAGGGAGGCCTGGTGTATTGTAGTTCATTGGGTTGCAAAGAGTTGGATGTGATGGAGTGACTGAACTGAACTGAACTGAGCTTTTCACTTCATAGATGCTGTAGGAATCTAGAAAAAGGAGTAATTTAGGAAAAAAATTTAGAACTAAATTTATGGACAGACTTCTGATTAAATTTAGGATCTGTTATATAAGGACTCATATTAAAGCCAAAGTCAGAAATAATTCTGAATATGTGAACAAGATTTTCCAAGTTGCTGACTAATTTGGTAAAAGATAGATATTAACAAATACTATTTATCCAGTAGTCATGTATGGATGTGAGAGTTGGACTGTAAAGAAGGCTGAGTGCCGAAGAATTGATGCTTTAAATTAATATTACTCGAGGGTCGTGCATGCTGTTTATCAATTGCTCACTCTGCTCTGGATTCTATACTAAATGCTTGCTGTACGATCTCGTTTCATCTCTTCGGTAATTTCTGTAAAAGGGGAATCAACTTCTTCATTTGCTAGATGAGGAAGGGATTGGAGTTCAAAGAGGCGAAGAGATTTGGCCAGAAGCCCATAGAAAGTGGTGGGAGCCAGGCTCCGACTCACATTTTGCAGTGTCTCATCTCAGGCTCACATGTTCTTTCATTAAGATTTTCCAAACCTTGAATTATGAAGGAGGTGTTACTCACCCCTTTATACGGGCCATAAATTGTGGCAAGGAACTCTCACAAGTATGTGTGTGTGTGTGTGTGTGCATAAAAATATATTAGATCATGGCATCACAATTAAATTTGGGCTCCAGTTTTCCTTCAGTACTATCAGTTCTTGAATCTAAAACCTTCTTTTGACAGCTGGATGAATGTGATCATGGAGAAAGGAAATGCACTCCTTAGATGCTCTGTAGAAACCCCCTTCCTCTGCCCCCGCCGCCCTCACTGGGAGCTCAGAGCTGGGTTTGGGAAACCTCATGTGACACTTCAGAGCAGCCTTTCCAGCAGCCCGTGGATTTATTTATTTTTTCTGTGGTGATGAGAAGTATCAGACTTTTGGTCAAGCCTTAGCCTCGATTCCACTTAAAAATGGAAGTTTTGTAAATGAAGCTTCCTGTGTGTGTATTCAATTTGTATTTCATAAAGCAGTTATTGTCCATTAAATAAATACCATCTGATTGTTGGAAACCTATTGGAGGGTTAATTGTTGTGTAATGAGATATGTCTCTATTACATGGGGTCCTCAGCTTCAATCAGTATGTTTTTAATAACCTGTAGTCAGTTGGTACTTGAGGCTCATACAATAGCTATTCTGTTCAGTCTAAGATTTCATAATGGAGTTATCATATGTTAAATTAAAACTGACATTTTAGAAACATATCTAATTAGGGTTAACAGCTATGTAGACTATAGTCTGTGACTGAAGGAAGTAGGTCAGCAAGTTCAATAAATTGTTTTAAAGAAATGAATCTATCCATCTCCCATACACAAGGAGTTCATACTCATGGAAATTGGCTTACTACAAAGTGCACGAGCTTTGATGTCAAGCGGTCTGTATTCCAGTCTCAGCTTTACCACTCCCAGCCTAGGGGACCTTGGGCGAGTTGTCTCACGCCTCTGATCCTTTCTGGCCTTCTTTAGTCTTCTTCCATAAAAAGTGCTAACCATACCCACTCCTCCTGGCTTCTGTGGGGAATTTAATAAGATGACATCTGTGATATGCCTAGCACACACACTCTATGCTCAGGAAACACCAGCCCCCATCTTGCACAAAGTTTTTCAGAGCTGTTGAGCTACGTGGAATCCTCTTTCCCTGCAGAACCTCTGATGTGTTCCACTCCATTCATCAGTGCCAACCTCTAGCCCCTGGCCATCGTCACGTCCTCCTGCTGTTCCTCACATCTGTGGTCGAAGAGAATACAAGGGTTTTCCTTAAGAAAACATACTCAGATCCTCCCACCGCCAGTGTCCTCACACATGGGCAACTGAAAAAATAATTCAAGGCCACCCTTGGCTTTTTTAACTCCTTCCTTTTTATCTGTCTTGCAAACATGTGTTGACTGGATGGTTTCAGTTTTCTGAACAATGGGCTGTGGTATATAGTAGAAAGAATGCTGGACTGGGAACCAAGAGATCTGAGTCTGAAGTCTTGGCAACTTCATTTCTTCTTCCTCTTTGGCCTCAGTTTTCTGATCTGTAAACTGAAGGGGAATCTAGCCTTTCTCAGCCAAGGTTCTTTTTCCAAGTCTCAGAACGTAGAAAATGACTTGAGTGACTATTTTCTCAATCCTCCTAAGGATAGTACATAACTAGTGCCATTCTGGATGCCTAGGAGAGAGCTTAATTCCTTCTGTACAGTGGATACCTTAGAGAAGCACATAGAACTTTCTGTAATATCCAGTGTGGTAGCCATAAGCCAACTGTGGCTAGGGAACAGTTGAACTGTGACGAGTGTAACTGAGGAACTGAAATGAATTCTATATTAATTTTAATTCATTTAGATTTGAATAGCCACATGTTACTACAGGCTGCTGAAGTAGATGGCACAGGTTTGGAGCTTTAAACTTTAATTCTCATGGACCCTGAGTAAGAAAGGTGATCTCTTCCAGTGTTAGCATCCTTTAGCATCCTATGTTTCTATGATTTCAGTGTGTGTGTGTTTCTGTCTGTGTAGGTACAGGTGCCCATTAAAATCAAATAAATGCCAATGATTAGAAACACATTTTACATACCCTGAATGTGTAGGATACGGCGTGGTTTTGGTAAAGTGTTTGGACTGTGACTTTCTGAGCTTTGACCTTGGTATGGTTACTCTGTACCCGTGATCCTCAGTTTCCTTATCTGTAAAATGGGAACGTCCCACGCCATGTACAGGATCACACCTTTGCTCTTTATTTCCTGACTTTGCTTTTACCTGTACTCTTCTTTTCCCAGTTTATTCCTCGTTCATCACTCAGGCTGATCTTTTAAAAATGTGCATTGGATCATGTCACCCATGTTATAACCCTCCAGTACCTTCCCATTACTTTCATGTGTAATCTGCAGGGAGTCTGCAGAGCCTTCCATCCTGTGGTCCGTGCCGGCCTGCCCCGCTGGCCCTCTTACTGCCATCCTTCACTTGTGACTCTTGCCACTCGAGTTTCCTGCAGGCCCTCTCTGGACCAAGGCCGTCCTCCCGCCTCGGGCCTTTCCACACCGTCAGACTGAGCCGGGCTGCCTTACTCCCGCTCTTGGTGTCCTTCTTTGTCATGCCTGCACCAAGGTCCGCCAGCACCGCGCCCGTCTGAAGCCCAGCACAACCCCTCGTTGGTCTCTCCTACATCATCTATCGACTTTCCTTCTAGCAGGAATTCAACCTGTCCTTTATAGACATTATTGTCCTACTGGTTTAAGGACCGTTGCCTCTGCTGGATTGCAGGGTCTATGAGGGCAGGTACCACATCAAATCTCCTTTCCCGTGGATGGCTAATGTCTGGTAGTTGCACAGTGCTAGCAACCAGATTGTTCAGTGAGTATCCACTGAATGAACACGCGAACCCATGATTGAGCATGAGGGAATGCACTTTGTGGAACTCTGTGTAAACAAGGCCCATTTACTGTCAGGACGTTTTATTAATTCATCAAAGTATTTATAAGGAACCTATAGTTGTCAAGAACTCAGTGAAGTACCGGTAACTGCATGCATTTCCTCTAAAGCAAGGCGTCTAGAGTAGAAAGCTCAGTTACCATTAAGATCGGTGCAATCTGGATTCATACAAGGATGTTTGTAATCTCATTGTCGTCATAAAGCCAGTCCTGTGACTCTGAGCTGCTAGGCGCCGACTGTGGTCATTGTAATGGAACCAGACTGGTGTTGAGCAACTCTCTCTCCACTCTCCATCCTCTGCCTCCAAGTGCATTTGTATAATCATCATTATCGCTAGTTCAAGAACACCTCATACATGCTGAAAATACAGAGACAGTTCAGAAAACCAGAAGGAATGAAAGTAGGGAGAGAGGAATCAGCCTGAGTTCCACCACCTAGAAACAGCTGCTGGTAGTGTTTTGTCATGTCAAGTTGTTTGAACAGCATTGAGGTGCTGCTATAAGGTACAGTTTTGAATATGACTCTTCCCTTAACATTATAACACAGTTTCCATAAATTTTAATGATCTTTGAGTGTTTGTACCAACTGCTTACTGTTCCATTGAGCAGATTGACCTTAGATTGTTCAATCATTCTCCTATCACTAAATATTAGTGTGCTTATAAAATTATACCTATGTATGATTTCATATTTCTGGTGATAAAGCTGATGATGCAGAATATGTAATTTGAGGGTCTAGACTAGGTTAGTCATGAGTCTTAGCGACATGTTGAAGTGACTGGTATTTATCCATCTATCCATCCAGCCATTAAACTACACATGTTGGTCACCATATTAGCAGATAAGCAGAGGCAGAAAGTCTTCAGATTTAGGTTTGGGGATGAGCTCCCTGGCAGCTGGGTGGAGGAGGAACCAGGACCAGCTGAGACTGTGTTGTTAGCAAGCATGTGAGCCCTGGGGCGGAGCTTCCCTGTGAAGCGAAAGCCGTAAGCCTTGAGATAGGGTCCCTCCCTTGTGTCTTTCAGGTTTCTGAAGGGTGGTGATTCTTTTAGGAAGGAGATTTCGGCAGGACCATTGCATTTTGAGAAATAATGGGTTGGGCTATGACCTTTCTTGATATTTTCCCTCTCCACTCGCTCTGTAGAAGTTGCTCAGATTTTCAGAGTTTTGGGCTTGGTCACTCTAGTACAGGAGAAGAGGGCTATTATCCCTCTCTCTTCCTAGCAACTATCTCTTGAACAGGAGCCAAGTCTGGAGAACAAGTAGGATCGCAAAGGCTGTTGTGGTTAAAGGGAGATTGAATCCAGACACATAAGACACTAGCTGATGGGGAAAGCCTCTGTCATATTCCACTGCTGGGGTTTGTCCCATTGAGGGATTGGCTTGCTCCTTGGAAAGCTGCTGAAGTGAATTAGATGGCATGGTAAGGAAACTGCTTTTGACTGTAAAATCCAAGAGTGACTCATCTGTCCCCTGAATGTCAGAGCTAGAAGGTTCTTTAAGCACTGTCTAGTTCAGCCCAGTCATTTTCAGCTGAAGGAACTGAACCATTCCTTCTTCCTGTTTAATATCGAGGATCCTGATAATTTCTGCACATAGTAGGTACCAGACAGAGGTTGTTAAGAGAATAAAATTGAGGTCCGATGGGTAAAAGATTTTCTCACAACCACATATCAGATCTTCAGTGGAACTTTTAATCATTGATGAAATGAAGAAATAGTGCAGGTCGTAAGTCTTTGACCTGCTGATTCTGGGCTGCTATAAATTTAAGTGTATCCACCATCAGACCAGAAGACGCTTAGACCCAAGAAAGGCCCTCCTGGGTGGTGGGGAGGAATTTCACTTATGGTCATATTCTGGAAGCTCTGACACGGATAGGGAGGATTTAGTATTGTTTGGACTCTAAGTCGCGTCCGACTCTTTGTGACCTCACGGACTGTAGCTGTCAGGCTCCTCTGTCCCCCCACTATTTCCTGGAGTTGCTCAGTTCATGTCCATGGAGTCAGTGATGCTAAGTCTCTCATTCTCTGCTGGCCCCTTCTTTTGCCTTCAGTCTTGCCCAGCATCAGGATCTTTTCCAATGAGTCTGCCCTTTGCGTCAGGTGGTCAAAGTAGTGGAGCTGCAGCATCAGTCCTTCCGGTGAACATTCAGGCTTGATTTCCTTTAGGACCGGTTGGATCTCCTCACAGTCCAAGGGAGAATAAGGACAGTAGAGGAGCGCTTGCTGTCACCTACACCTTTGGCTCAGTTGAGTCAGGAGCTCATGCAACCGTTCCTAAGTCGGTGCGTTTCCCTCTTTCCTTGGCCTCCTAGAGAATTGGGATCAGCATGTGACCTTTGCCTGGAAGGGAGATTCCTGGTGCAGTATGCCTTCAATGCCTCCTCCCCGATGCCCTGCGGCCCATCAGGACACTGGAGTCCTCGGGAAGCAGAAGGTAAGCCGGGCTGGGGGCTCTTTTGCAGGTTGGGTGTGCAAAGAAGTCTTTCAATGTAGATAAAGCTTTGTGATTTTAATGGTCTTTCTCATGTACCATCAAGAGAAGGCAGTGGCACCCCACTCCAGCACTCTTGCCTGGAAAATCCCATGGACGGAGGAGCCTGGTGGGCTGCAGTCCATGGGGTTGCTAGGAGTCAGACACGACTGAGCGGCTTCACTTTCATGCACTGGAGAAGGAAATGGCAACCCACTCCAGTGTTCTTGCCTGGAGAATCCCAGGGACGGGGGAGCCTGGCAGGCTGCCATCTATGGGGTCGCACAGAGTCGGACACGACTGAAGCGACTTGGCAGCAGCATGTACCATCTCTTTTGATCTTCAGATTGCCCTGCAAGCCTAGTATTTTTTTTTTCTTTTCTTTTTAGGTCTGTTTTTTCTGAACCCCCCAAAAATGAATTTTTTCTGAGATATAATTGACTTTTAATATTGTGTAGATTTAAGGCGTACAGTGTGATGACTGATAGACCCTTGGGTTGGCAAGATCCCCTGGAGAAGGAAATGACAACGCACTCCAGTATTCTTGCCTGGAGAGTTCCATGGACAGAGGAGTCTGGTGGGCTACAGTGTGTGGAGTCGAAGAGAGTCGGACATGACTAAAGCGACTTAGCGTGGCAGAGCACATTTATTTTAAAGTCACCACACCTGTCACTGCACACATTTCTTTTCTTTTTTTTTTTTTTTTTTTTTGCGGGGTGCGGGGGAAGCAGTGAGAATGTTTAAGATCTAGTTGTTATGCAGTTTTTCAATACAGTATTGTTAACTGTTGTCACCATGCTGTATATTAGAGCTCCAGAATTTATTCATTGTATTGCTAGGAGTTTGTGCCCTTTCCCCTCCACCAAGGCCAGTATTCATGCATTTGTTGAGCATAAGTCTTTCTGAGCACCTGAACTGTCCTGGGTATGTCATCCCACTTTACATATGAAGAAGCAAAGGCCCTAAGGAATCAAATACCCAAGGCCACATACCTTCTAAAACAGCGTGTGTGTGTGTGTGTGTGTGTGTGTGTGTGTGTGTCTGTGGCCTAGACCTTGACAGCCAGTGGGTACAAACAAGCTCACGTCAGAATCAACACACATACTGGAGGACTTCAGGCCACCATGAGCCTTTGCTTCTGCAGTTATTCCTGGGAAAGCCCAAGGCAGTCTTCCACGTGTCGCAGTTTTTCCTCTCGGACTCCTGCCGTGTCATTTCCTTGTCAGAATCCGTGTATCAGCAAAACACTGGCGGGAAGCGCCTCAGGACAGCCATGGCTGTGGACTCCACCCACAGACTTTCCCTGCTAGGGGTGGGGCAGTCTCCCAGGCCTCCCTGCAGACCAACAGTCTGCTCCCTTACACTCACTGCCACAGCCCCTTAGTTTTCTAGAGAAATTAAGTGTCTTTCACCCAATGCTTTGTCGCCCTGTCACTTGGCCCTGAAGCAAGACAGCTTGCAACATAGCGAATCTCATGGCCAACTGCCCATTCTGGATCCTTCTGTGGTGTCTCTTTCTTCAAGGCACAGGTCTAGTCCCTGAAGCCAGGCTGGCAGAAACCCCACACCCCCTCTCAGCCCTCTATGTTGCGCTCTGTTGCCCTCGGAGATGTCCACACAGAAGCCCCCCACCCAAATCCCTCATCGTGCTCTGCAGGGCGGCTCAGGCCAACTGTCTTTGGGTAGGGACCCCTGGCTACCTAAGGAAGCAGAATCTGACTCTTCACTGAGGTTCAGTGAGAACTCCCCTGTTCTCCTTTATATTTTTAGAAAGAAGGTTGACAAAGAGAAAGCCAGAGATAGAATAAAGCAAGGGAGGAGGATCAGAGAGGAACCGTGAGGGAGAGAAACGGCAGTGCTGTGCTGTTATCTTCTAAAGTAGCTTGAAATAAAAAGGAGAGTCGAACTGGGGAACTCTAAACAGACCCATCCGGAATGGAAAGCCCAAGGGGTGCCCGGGAGAAGCCCTCAGCTCAGCCTCCCAGAATCACGGGCTGTCAGACATGGAAGGGCTGCCTGGGGTCGCCCAGCCCCAATTCCCACCCTGGGCAGGAATCCCCTTTGTGTGCACCCAGCACCAGCTCATGTATTTCCTTGGTCTCCCCATTCTAGCGCCATCTGCTAGAAAGTTCTTCCTAAAATCTGCAGTGGTGACTTTTTCACCCAAACTGAACCCACGTTGGGTTCTCCCAGAAGAAGCTCTGTCTCTTCCATGCAAGGAACAACCCACCTCCCCTCTGCCCACCACAGGGACTATGCGCCAGGCAGGCACTGTGCTGGGCATGGGGACTCTGCAGCGCCAGGCAGGCACTGTGCTGGGCATGGGGACTCTGCAGCGCCAGGCAGGCACTGTGCTGGGCATGGGGACTCTGCAGAACTGGCTATCTGATAGGAGAATCAGGTGAATATTCGGGAGCGTTCTCCATCTGGTGTGATGAAGCTGGTGTTGATAGACCTACAGAGTGTGGGGAGACAAGTAGGAAGTGGGGGACCTCCCCCCAAACTGAGACTACCACCCCACCGAGGAACTGGCAGCATATCAGTCAGCAGGGTGCGTTTAAGAATGTGAGAGGAGTTGACTGTGTTGAGAGCACTGGTCATTTTAGTGTGATCTGGAGACTTAAGGGCCTCCTAAGGCTTCTTAGTGTGTCCTCCAAGGAAAAGATATTTTCATAATAATACTATGACACAGTTTACCTTTTTCACGTGCTTTCTCTCCTGAGTGTCCAGCGGTGCTTCCCAGCGACTGCATGGCACGTGATGTCTTACTGCTTAGATAGCTAGTGGGATGCATGCCTATGTGTTCCTGTGTTTTAAAGTCTCTCAGTTTTAATCCACAATATGGTAATGACATAGATACGATGTACAAGAACCGAAGCTCTTCAATAATGGGGTAGGAACTTGAATGGGTATGGAGAGAAAGGCATAGACTAGGAAGCAGCTGGGCTGGGGTGAGATGTGTAATGAGCAGATGAGGATGGGTTTGGATTATTCTGAGGGTCGTACGGAGACGCCACGTGCCTTGGCAGGGGTCTGGGAGATGGTGAGATGTGCCTGTTATAAAAGATCACCTGGTCTGCTCTGTGATGAAGAGGTTGGGGGTTGAGTAGACCTGGGGTGGGGTTGGGGGCGGGTGNCAGATGAGGATGGGTTTGGATTATTCTGAGGGTCGTACGGAGACGCCACGTGCCTTGGCAGGGGTCTGGGAGATGGTGAGATGTGCCTGTTATAAAAGATCACCTGGTCTGCTCTGTGATGAAGAGGTTGGGGGTTGAGTAGACCTGGGGTGGGGTTGGGGGCGGGTGGGAGAAGGGTGCATCTGAGTGGCTGTTGTAGGAACCCAGGAGAGGTACGGTGGTGGCCTGGCTGAGGTTAGTGGCAGTGAGACTGGAGAAGAGTCGGTAGAATTGAAAGAAATTTGGGAGGACGATGGGGCTTCCCAAGTGGCTAGTAGTAAAGTGTTCTACCTGTCAGTGCAGAACAAGCAAGACGTGTGAGTTTGATCCCTGGGTCAGAAAGATCCCCTGGTGTAGGAAATAGCAACAGGCTCCAGTTTTCTTGCCTGGGAAACTCCATGCGCCGAGGAGCCTGGTGTGCTACAGTCCATGGTGTTGCAAAGAGTCAGACACGACTGAGCTCGCACACGTGCACACTGGGTGATGAAGCAGCAAGACTACCCTATGACTTTTCTGTCTAAAATCATCTGTTTGTTCTACCACTTGAATGAATGAAATAATCCCCTGGTATCACCCTGCACCACCATCCAACCAAACTATCAATTGGTTAGGTCTGGTCCTGGGTCATCCCCGACCCTCTTAAAGCAGGAGTTGTGGAGCAGAGTCCCACTGAAGTGTTGAACCACCTCCCCTGTACCCAGAGTTGACTCAGGCCTCCAAGAAAACCCAGCAGCCCTGGGTTTCCTTTAGGATATGCAAATTTAGTACACACAGGCCAGGAAAAGACACTGTTCTTTTTTTAGAGCATCCTATTACAGGCTCTGTGATCCATTTGGCTCAGACCCTTTTAATATTCTTGAAGAAATAAACTTTTCCATGAGCCAAGCTCTGCAATGTTTTTCTCAACTCATTTTCATCCTATTTATCTTTGCATGTTTAAGTTTTTGGACTTCCCAAACATAAAACTCCCCAGTCTGTGAGCGATGCCAGACGTATCTTTGGGGTAGGGGAAAGAGCATGGGTGTGGGGAGGATGACTGGGTTGGGGTTTTGGTCTGAGCCTGGCCATCAATGAGGTCTGTGCCCTTGAGTGAGTCACTTTGCTTCTATGAAGATAGCATCTTATCAACAGAATGTCCTTTCCAGCTAAGATATTCCACAGAGCCACAATCTCATAGTTTTAACTCGACATTAACAAGATAGAAAATTCTTCACTTAGCAAATATTTATGGCATATTCACTATGTTCCGCTAACTCCATCTTGTGAACTTCAGGAAAAATATAATCACAGAAATTCTTGCCTTTGGCCACAGAACGTAGTTGTACCAAAAAGAAACCCTATTTTCCCTTCTCTTGAGCAAACACTGTACTTCACAGATGAATATTTTCTGAGATATTCAATACCACGATACGCTTGTAGCTCAGGAATCAGATAGCCAGATCTGATTGACTCGAATCTCAGTTCAGATCACTTATGCAAGCATATATTACATTGCAACTGCTGGGTTTTCTGTGAGAGGGTAACAAATGGCACTGGCTGTTTTCATTTTTTTCTAACTTGTGTGACTCTTTTCCCCATTTTTGTGCCCAGAATATTTCAGGTGTGCTGAAGTATACATCTAGAAAAAACTTGGCACCGAGTTTTTATAAACAGTGTTTGTGTCAACAGCTGCAGTGTATATACACAAAGATATGTAATAGACGTCTGTACAGATTGTCACAGGTGTAAATTTAAATCAGTGTGGGTTTGTATAAATATATTTCACACACGTCTATTGCCTGATCTCTAGTGGGTAGCTTATATAAACGTGATTTTTCATATAAAAAGGCATGTACTTGCAGTGAAGTAACAGTTCCTGTGTACTTTCTTCCTTGCCCCTTCCTTTCTTTCCTTTCCCCTTCCTTCCCTTCCACCCTCCCTCCCATTTTCGTCCCTCTTTTCCCCTTCCCTATCTATCCTCCTCCTCCTCCCCACCTTTCCTTCCCTCAACCCTTCTCCCAAATTCGTCACCACCCAGCTCAGTCTCCTGGGTGTGTTCATTTTTCCTCCTTAGGGACTCTGATGTGTCCTCATTGCCCCTCATGGTCCCTTGGTACAGGCAAGAGTTGTGTGTTATCTGCACTGATACAGTATTTTCTTAACTGATTTCACTAGACTGGAAGCTCCATGAGAGCAGAGGCCATGTCGCAAAACTTGTTCTTCCAGGGACTATAACCTAGCCCTGGACACAGAGAGAGGCAGCCATTCTCTGGACGGATGGATGGGTGGGTGGGTAGGTGGGTGGACCGATGGATGGATGGATGGGTGGAAGGGTGGATGAATGGATGGATAGATGGATGGATGGAGAATATCTGTGACTGTAAGTGGTAGTTTTTCTGAAAGACAACCTTCATTTGGTTGCTTGAAAGTCTTCACTAACTCCCCCAGCTGTCTTAGCATGAAGTTCAGTTTCCTTAAAGTGACACACACAACTCTTCATAATCCGGGCTCAGCTTATTTTGCTGGCCTTACCACTTACTGCTTTCCCACTGCACTCAAAACCACAATCATCTTATTTCACTTTCTCTCTTAACTGTTCCCTTTGCTTGGAATATCTCCTCTTCCCCAGGCTTTCACTTGTTAATTCTTCCTTATGTGTCAAAGCAGAGCTAATGTATTTGTGAATATGTTCGTCTATTAACTATCTCATCCCATTTGAGTTTTATAGCACCCCTTGCGGGGTAGACATCGTTAGAGTAGGTGATGTGGTGAGAAGCGGTATAATTGATACTGTAACCCATGTTTTATTCCTTCAAAGTTTGGCATGCTCTCTGGACCCACAGCATCACAAGTATTCTGCTCCCCACCATGGAATTACTTAACCATCTGAGGCTCTGTTTCCTCTTCCGTAAAATGAGTTTCATAAGACCAACGTCATAGACTTTTTGGCAGGATGAAAAGAGCTGAGGCATGTAACATGCCTGGCACAATGCCCAGCACACAGAGGATGGTCAGTGTGTGAAGCCTGGTGTTATTAAAGGGACTCAGTGCCCCTTGAAACTTTTTTTTTTTTTTTTTACATCTAAAAGTTTGTTCTGACATCCAGACAAGCTCACACTTTGCTAATATTTCTAGTCTAGTCCTATTAACTTATTTGAGCATAATGATCAAGCTTAGTTTCTTATCCTTAGGAAAGCATTTGGTCTCTCTGTTGATTAACAAGAAACCAGGGATGAAAGTCGGAGCCAAACGGATTTGTCACCTTTGCTCCCCTGTGGCTTCCCACCACTGAAAGTCATTTTCTCCAAGGAGGGGAGAAGGATCTCGCCATCCCTTGTCAGCTCCTGGAGAGCGCGTGGCGGGGGCCAGCGGGGTGTTCACCTGGAGCATACCGTGACCTAGCAGGCTCTCAGAGTCCGTGGATCCTTCACTTCTTCAGCTCCATATGAACACACTAGGAGAGTCTTCCCTGAAATATCTTCCGAGTGTGCGCTGCACTCCCTGTTGCTGTGCCAGGCACTGTATAAAGCATTGAGCATGGCAACCGAGTGAAACAGAGCTGCCAAGCAGAGGCAAAAATGACAACCATCTTACAGGATTTTGCTGAGAATCAGATGAATACGTTAATGGCTAAGGAATGTGCTTTGTATGCATTGAAACACTGCCCTTGATAAGGCTTTTTGAATGATTAAGTGCTACATGAGTACCAAAAGACCCGCAAAGTCAGAAGGATTCAGGAGCTCTTTGGGTTGGAGAATTGACAGGAAGAACGACTCCAGCCTTATTTGTGCCTTTGACTTGAACTGCTGGTCTCTTCTATCCAGCATTTGCCGCAGGTAATGAATGAAATTGGCCAAGGAAAGCTGGAGGGAAGCTTGTGGTCGTGTTCATCTCTTCTTGCTCTGATGTGTTGTGTCTAAGAGTCTTTTCAATTTTCCTGTCCTTGCCCCCTCCCTCCTCCCTTGCCCATTCTCCCTCCTCTTTTTCTCTTCTCTTTCCCATCCCTGGACATCACTTCTCTACTCCCTTGGCTGGGCAGAGGCAAGGGGATTAGAGATTCTTAACAACTTTCACTGGACTGGCTTTCCCACCCAAAATCAGTTTCTAGTTTTCTTATTGTGGTGATTCCTATTATGCTGTAACATTATCATAAAGCCTTTTCAGGCTAAGATTGATGGGTTTTTTTCCCCTTTTTGCTTTTGAAATATCCAGCACCTCCACCCCTATCAACCACTGATTTAAAAGGGGGAAAAAAAGAATGTGGCTCACAGGACACCCTGAGATCTCCCATCCTCCCCTCACCAGCTGATGTGTATCTCTTGCTAGACACCCTTACATAAATCAAAGCCAGTCATTGCACTGAGTCCTGATTACTTTTCTCAGCAGTGCAAAGGAGAGTTCTCTGAGGGTCTAGGACTAATGATCTCAGCCGAGAAAAATTCAGAAGTCACTGCTCAGGCTGCGATCAGTGGGGATGAGGCATCGTCTCCCTGGGGAAAGACTGGAAGACTCTCTCCTTCCTTCTCCCCTCTCCCAAGCAGCCCTCCCCTCCCCGAGTCCGGCTGGACAGGACTCAGAGAAACTCCGTGGCATGGAGTGACCTCATGTGGAGGAGGGGAGGCAGGAGATAAGATGGCTCCAGGGCTGTGTTTCAGCTCCGTCATTCAGGGTTCTAGACAGTTTCCTCCATGGAAATTCAGCCCAAGAGGCAGAAGCTATCATAACTCACCTCCCCTTCGCTGGAGGTTTCTGGCCCTTCTGTCCTTACAAGCAGGTTGTACCAGAGGGAGTCTAGTTTATGTTAACGGCTCTCGCGTTCAGTCTGGAGAACGAGGAGCTTCAGGATGAGATAGAGCTGGGCTCTCGTGCTGACTTTTACACACCAAGCTGAGAGACTCTTGTTAGTTCACTCCACATCTCTGAGCCTTGGTGGCCTCACCTCAGAAATGAGTCCTTGCAAGAATTAAACTGGTTCCGAGCACACAGTGGCTGTTTAGCATGCATCCCTTCTTTCTTTCCATCAAGTGAGAGATGAGGAGGGATAGTTTGGGCAGCGACTCCATCGTAAGCAACTGCAGTTCAGTTCAGTTCAGTTCAGTTCAGTCGCTCAGTGTGTCCGACTCTTTGCGACCCCATGAATCGCAGCATGCCAGGCCTACCTGTCCATCACCATCTCCTGGAGTTCACTCAGACTCACGTCCATTGAGTCCGTGATGCCATCCATCCGTCTCATCCTCGGTCATCCCCTTCTCCTCCTGCCCCCAATCCTTCGCAGCATCAGAGTCTTTTCCAATGAGTTAACTCTTCTCATGAGGTGGCCAAAGTACTGGAGTTTCAGCTTTAGCATCATTACTTCCAAAGAAATCCCACAGTTGATCTTCAGAATGGACTGGCTGGATCTCCTTGTAGTCCAAGGGACTCGCAAAAGTCTTCTCCAACACCACAGTTCAAAAGCATCAATTCTTCAGCGCTCAGCCTTCTTCACAGTCCAACTTTCACATCCATACATGACCACAGGAAAAACCATAGCCTTGACTAGGCGGACCTTAGTCGGCAAAGTAATGTCTCTGCTTTTGAATATACTATCTATGTTGGTCATAACTTTTCTTCCAAGGAGTAAGCATCTTTTAATTTCATGGCTGCAGTCACCATCTGCAGTGATTTTGGAGCCCCCCAAAATAAAGTCTGACACTGTTTCTACTGTTTCCCCATCTATTTCCCATGAAGTGATGGGACTGGATGCCATGATCTTCGTTTTCTGAATGTTGAGCTTTAAGCCAACTTTTTCATTCTCCTCTTTGACTTTCATTTGAAGGTAATTTTGACCAAACGTCTCGTGATCCAGGTTGTTCAGATCCACGTCACTGGGGTAGGAATGAGCAGGAGTACTGTGACCACAGCAGATTCACTAAGACATTGAGACTCTTCCCTCTCTTTTTACCTTCCCTCTGAGTCCTAGTCTGGCCATATCTCCTGAGGGCTGCAGGAAACTCCAAAGACTTTCCAGAGCTCATATCCTCATCTCTTGTCCACAGGTCATCCAGATGTTGAGCAGCCCTGTAAGTCCAGCGTCCGTACCTGGAGCCCCAACTCAGCCGTCAACCCACACACGGTCCCTCCAGCCTGCCCTGAGCCCCAGGGCTGCCACCTAGACCTGAGATTCCGCTACCCCGTGGTCCCTGAGTCTTTGACCGTCTGGGTGACCTTCGTCTCCACTGACTGGGACTCTAGTGGGGCTGTCAATGACATCAAACTCTTGGGTGTCAGTGGGAATAACATCTCCCTGGGGCCTCAGAACGTCTTCTGTGATGTCCCGCTGACCATCAAGCTCCAGGATGTGGGCGAGGAGGTGTACGGCGTCCAGATCTACACGTTGGATGAGCACCTGGAGATTGACGCAGCCATGCTGACCTCCGTGGCAGACAGCCCACTCTGCCTGGAGTGTAAGCTGCTGCAGTACAAGGTGGTTCGGGATCCTCCTCTCCAGGTGGATGTGGCCTCCACCCTGCACTTCAGCAGAAGGTTCACAGACACGTAAGTGTGCTCTCTGGACAGGGAGATGATCAGGTGAGGGGCGGGGGCTTGCAGAGGGATGTGAGGAAGGTCGGAGTGTCCTGCACTGGAAGGAGGGTGATCGCAGACGACTCACCTCTGGGGATTTGTCACCTGGCGTCGGGTGAGTCGATATGGTGGGAAGGACAGCAGACCAAGGAGAGCAGTCCCGAAAGCTGGTGGCAGGTCTAACCTGGGACTCCCAGCCTCTCTCATCTCTCTGCAGCTTACTTTTCCCAACGGTGAAACGAAGGAGGTCAGATGAGATTGGCAATGAAAAAGTCACTTATTAATAATGAAAATACAAGAACTGGAGTTTGCTAATGATCTCCTTTTTAGATTACATGGACGTGTATTCCAGCACTGTGATTGCTTTTTGAGGAAAGGGTGAAGTTACAGCAGGTTGGCTGGGAACTGGGCATGTTCCCAGATGTTTGCTTAAAAATAATGACGGCTGCTGCTGCTGCTAAGTCACGTCAGTCGTGTCCGACTCTGTGCGACCCCATAGACGGCAGCCCACCCGGCTCCCCCATCCCTGGGATTCTCCAGGCAAGAATACCGGAGTGGGTTGCCATGTCCTTCTCCAATGTGTGAAAGTGAAAAGTAAAAGTGAAGTCGCTCAGTTGTGTCTGACTCCTAGCTACCCCATGGACTGCAGCCCACCAGGCTCCTCCGTTCATGGGATTTTCCAGGCAAGAGTGCTGGAGTGGGATAATGATGGCAGGTGAGCATAACCAGTAACCGTCTTTGTTTTCCAATGTAGAAG
The DNA here is from genome assembly GCA_006410675.1 of Oreotragus oreotragus. Taxonomy (NCBI): domain Eukaryota; kingdom Metazoa; phylum Chordata; class Mammalia; order Artiodactyla; family Bovidae; genus Oreotragus; species Oreotragus oreotragus. The sequence goes on along the minus strand of SJYX01007829.1, from coordinate 420,986 downwards.
AGAGGTTCATACCCATTTGATTCTTCAGCACCCTCGCAGCTCTAGGTCTCCATGATTCTTTTTGGGTACTCGTTGCTTGGATGTAAGATAATGTTTGTCCTTAATATTCCTTTCTCAAGCCATCTCTCTATCACTTCTTCCTCACGACAGGCACCCCCTTACTATGAAGCCATTAGTGCTTTTCCTGTCTGCCAAGCCATGGGTTAATGTCTTTGCATCTCTGACTTATTTCATCCTCTCCACAACCAGAGCCCTAGTCTCCTTCTCATTTTACTGAAGGAAACTGTAGCTTAGAGATGTGAAGTCACTTGTCCAAGATCACATACTTAGGAAGTGGTGAGATCAGGATTGGAATTCATCCTGACTCCAAAGCCAGTGCACTTAACCACTGTTCAATTAAAGATGTGATTCCAGTTTCTGCTTTAATTTAACAAATGAGGGAGCCTTAGCCTCACCTAGTGTGGATACCAAGAGTCTATGAAGTCATATCTGTTGAACCTCATCTCTTCTATGTACAAGCGACATAGATAGGGAACATTTTGAGAACTGAAAAGAACGATAGCTCAGGAGTCAGACATCTTGTGTCTAGCCCCAGCTGGTCCACTTACTCATACTAGATAAATCAGTCCATCTCTTTGAGTTTTGATTTACTCTTTGTCTGATGAAAATGTTGAAGTCAATGGTAACTATGGGCCTTTTGTTGCACTTTCTTTGGTTCTAAGATGATATAAGACACAATCTCTGCTCTGTCTGTTTGAAAATATGTGCTAAGCCAGTTATTAATAGAAACCAAGTTCTGGAGGAAACTTTTAATCTCTTTAAGAGACACAACCACTTTCAGACACTTTACCAGCACTTCCTTTTACAAGGCCGACAATAAACGTGCACGTTGCAAGCAAATCTTGCCCGTTCATTGACTCAGAGATGAAGAACATCTGTTTAAGAACTCAGAGGGAGCCCTTGGTTTGTGTTTGAGGATGTACTTAAAAGACCATCTTGCCTCAAGAATCCTCCATAACCCCATCTCTTCCATCTCCTCACTTGTCTAGAATGGTAAAATTCTATAAATATGCATCCATTTAACATTTCTGTATAAAACAAGGAAGAGAAGATATAATAGATGTCTTAAAACCTCAACTTAGACACAGCTCTTTTTTTTTTTTTTTTTTTTTTTTTAGCCTGGAGTTGTGAGCCTGTAAGAGCTAGCATGGGTTGATAAGTACAGGATGGTAGATTGCACTAAAGAAGTAAAAACATGTTGAGTTCTCTTCTCAGCTAAGCCACTAACTTGCTGTATGTTCTTAGACTAGTCACTTACTCTTTCTGGACCTCAGAGGCCTTACATCCACGAGGAGGTGGTTGTACTAGATGAGGGATTCTCAGACTGAGTGGCACATTACGAAACTTAAGGACATTTTAAAATCATCTCCAGCTCATTTACATCCCCATCTCCTCCTTCCTCCTGGTCCTGCCCCAGATATTGATTTAATAGGAAAATGAGGCATAACCCTTAGGCCTTTAACATCTCACTGGTTGATTCTAACTTGCAGCCAAGTTTAAGAACCTCTGCACCAAAGCAGGCTCTTGAAGTGTGGCCCAGACCAGCACCGTCAACAGGATCTGAGAATTAAGAAAGGGCAGATTCTTAGCGCCCCAGCCCAGACTGCTGACTAAGGAGCTCTGCATACAGGACATCTCCAGATGATTCTGATGCTGTTCGAAGTTTACTAGTTGTTATTCTCACTGATCTCTAAGCGCTAGGAAGCTCCAAGTTCTCTTTGCTCATATGACTGACTACTCATTCAATTTACAAGTATGTATTGAGAACATTCCAGGTGCCGTAGTCTGTGCGGGAGCTGTAGATTTCAGAGGTGACTCGGTCCTCTTTCCTTAGACACTCACACTGGATTGCTGAAGACCTTAACCACTTGGTAAAAATGCCAAGTCCTAGGCCAATTTGCTTCCCAAATCACTCTTCAGGTCCAGACTGTGTACCATCTGTCCTTTCATCCTCAACAAATGTGTCTTTGGCCCCGACTATGTTGCAGGCACAAGAGCTAGAATGAGTCCTTTATTGACCTTTTCCTCTTTGTCTTTCTCGAGTCCGAAGGAATTTATTGGAGACCTGGGCTGGGCCAGGCTCCGTTTCCTGACTTGAAAGTTCTCTGAGACTCTGAAAAAATAAAATATCGTTCCAAGTCGACCTACTATTTCAACTCCTTTATCTCTTGGTAATTCGAGTTCTAAACTCCAACACAAATACCTCTTTGTGTGTGTGTGTGTGTGTGTGTGTGTGTGTGTGTTTCACTGCTTTCACATTTTTTCCATATCAAATAAATTGGCTCTTAGACAAGTTCTATATAAAGACTGTTTTGGAGAAAAAGAGGAAGGAGAGAAAAAATGCTCTCTTTTTCTTCTCTGACTCAACCCATTACATGATTCCCTTTGACCTTTGTCTTCATTTTTTTCTCTCAACAAAAATATTTATTCTTTCTGTTATCTATACTGGAGATAGTTCCCCAAGGTATGACATTGATGAAGGGAGAGGCTTCTGTGCTTACCCGATGGACGCTTCTCGTAGACTGATTGTTCTTGGCCAGCACAAGGCAGAACTGCGGACTGTCTCCCTTAAGTGGAAGCTCTCCATTAAATGAGGTCTGACACTGACAGAGGAAAAGGGGACCCATGCTGATTCCGCTCCTAACTCACCACGTGACATGAAGGCACGTTGCTTCACCTTTGTTTTTTGTTTTTCTACCTGTAAAGTTAGGGGACAACATATAAAGCTTTTCTCTGTGGATAGGAGTTGTTCTTTGGTGATTCATTCTCTTTGGTTGGTTGTTTTTTAATAGTAAAAGGGACTCGGCAGAGACTGTTTATCTCTGACTCAGTACCCAGCATGGACCTCACTGGTTCTGCATGTCCTAGTGAAAGGTGTAGTTTGTGGATAATGATAACAATAATAATCTAATAACCACTTACTGAATGTTGACTCTGCTTTAAGTGCCTTTCACATATTTATGAGGCAGGAAAAGCTCAGAAAAAGAGGCCAGAGCTCAGAAGAGTGAGTTATCCAAGCTAATACGGCTGGTCATGGCAGTAGTTGGTTTTGTTTGGTTGGTCAGTCGTGTCCGACTCTTCTGCTATAGCCCAGCAGGCTCCTCTGGCCATGGGATTTCCCAGGCAGGAATACTGGAGTGGGTTGCCATTTCCTCCTCCAGGGAATCTCCCCAACCAGGGATCAGAACCCGTGTCTCCTGCATTAGCAGGCAGATTTGTTACCAATGAACCACCAGGGAACCCTGATAATGTGAGACTCAGGTTTAAAACCCAAGTCTAATTCCAAATCTCACCTTCTCAGCCATAATACTCCACCTGCTGTAATAACGCAGAGGCAGAATTTTAGAACTCAGACCTGCATCTAAGCTGGCTGAAGTTCAAGATACAGAACGCAGAAGACAGGATTGCAGTTCCCAGGCTACCAGCCCCCAGACCGTTCCTGAGACCTGCTCTTGGAGTCCAGCAACATGGAATATGTGGCCAGGCCTTTTTGTTTCTGGCTGGGAAGGAGTGAGGATACTTCTGTTTCTAACTTGACTGCCAAGTGCTTCTGTACTGGGCACCATGCTCCGTGGGTCTGTATCGAATCTCCAGTTGTCTCTAATAAATAAAGACTCTGGATAAAAATAAACCTTTTTGGCTTTGGAGAAAGTGAGATATAAAGCAAACCAGGAACAGCAGATAGCAGCTTACATTCATTATTCATCAATTTGTCTGTTCATCCGTCCATTGTCACTTCAGTGGTCTCTAACCCAAACTTGGAAGAACTGAGCTGTAATTGAGGAATATACGCCTTGAGGACTGGATTTTTGCCTCTTTATCCGCTGGTGCGGTCCAAGTGCACACAGTTGGCATTCAGTAAATATTTTTGAATGATTCTTGAAAAAAGAATGGGAAGGGGTTTAGCAGTTGAAGAGAAATGGAGACGTAGCAATTTACTAAGTAAACTGGAGGGGCAACCCACTCTAGTATTCTTGCCTGGAGAATCCCATGGACAGAGGAAGCTGGAGGGCTACGGTCCATAGCATCTCGAAGAGTTGAACACAACAGAATGACTAAAGACAGCATAGCACAGCAAGAGAAGGATGTATTCCATATGATCTCGGTGGAAACTGTTGTGAATATAAGCACATTTTACAACTCAAACCCTAAGTCTCTTTCTCTGGGTTTCACATACTCAGAACCCCCATCAATAAGCTCAGAAACTTTATAGTTCCCTCATCAGTTCATTTTCCAGGAGTATATTTGTTGATTCCCATCGTGAACCCAAGCACTTTCGAGGTACTAGCAATGCAGTTGTGAACAGAGCAGAGAGAAGCCTTACTTTTACTTGATCCCTGTGATGTAGTTGGGAGAGATAAACCAGAGAGCACTACACGGTACCCCAGTTGGTTAGAATATAGTGATTTTTAGATAGGTTGTCAGGCAAGTCCTCTGTGATAAGGTGACATTTGAACAGAGACCAGAAGGGTCTCCTCATGACTTATAATAAAGGCTGGCAAGGAGATCCAACCAGTCCATTCTGAAGGAGATCAGCCCTGGGATTTCTTTGGAAGGAATGATGCTAAAGCTGAAACTCAAGTACTTTGGCCACCTCGTGCGAAGAGTTGACTCATTGCAAAAGACTCTGATGCTGGGAGGGATTGCAGGCAGGAGGAGANTTGGACTGCAAGGAGATCCAACCAGTCCATTCTGAAGGAGATCAACCCTGGGATTTCTTTGGAAGGAATGATGCTAAAGCTGAAACTCCAGTACTTTGGCCACCTCATGCGAAGAGTTGACTCATTGGAAAAGACTCTGATGCTGGGAGGGATTGGGGGCAGGAGGAGAAGGGAACGAGTGAGGATGAGATGGCTGGATGGCATCACGGACTTGATGGACGTGAGTCTGAGTGAACTCCGGGAGATGGTGATGGACAGGGAGGCCTGGCGTGCTGCGATTCATGGGGTCACAAAGAGTCGGACATGACTGAGCGACTGAACTGAACTGAACTGAACTGGTTACCATATTACAGAACCCAACTTTGTTTCCCCCTTTCTGGTGAGTTTTACACTGCCTTCTTATGTTCTTATGGTGTTAGTTATTGTCCTTTCATAGTTATTCCTCAGTGCTTGCAGGGGATAGGTTGCAAGACTCACTGTGGACCCCAAAATCTGTGGATGCTTACATCCCACTGTCCGTGCTCTGTATCTGTGGGTTCCATATACATTGATCTTCTGGTTCTACATATAGTATGTGGTCCATGGTTGGTTGAATTTGTGTATCTGTAACTTGTGGATATGGAGGGCTGACTGTACTTCCACTCAAAGAAGTCTTGTAAAGCAAGACGGTCTAAAGGTGATGAACTCTCTCAGCTTTTGTTTTTTTCAGAAAAGTATTTGTCTCTCTTTCATTTCTGTAGGGGAGCTTTACGGATATGGAATTTCTAAGGTTGACAGTTTTTCCTCCTAATATTTTGAATATGTCATACCATTCTCCTCTGGTCTGAAAAATTTCCATTATTAAACCACTGGTAGTCTTATGAAGGTTCCCTTGTATATAACTTGTCTCTTTTCTCTTGTTGCTTTAAAAATTCTTTGTTTTTGTCTTTTGACAGTTTAATTATAATATGTCCTGGTGTAGCCTATTTGGGTTCAATCTATTTGTCATCCTTTTTGGATCTAGATGTCTAGTTCTCTCTCAAGGATTGGGAATTTTTCAGCCATTATTTACTGAAATACACTTTTGGTCCCTTTCCTCCTTCTAGAATTCCTAGAATGCAAATATTTTTCATTGTGTCCTATAAGTCCCTTAGGCTCTCTTCAATCTTTTTCATTATTTTTCCTTTTTGTTCCTCTGACTGGATAATTTCAAATGATCTGTTTCCCAGGTTTCTTATTCTGCATAGTTGAGTCTGCTTTTGAGGCTCTCTATTGAATTTTTCAGTTATTTTATTATTCAGCTGTATGATTTTTTTTCATGGTTTATATTTCTTTGTCAAACTCCTGTTCATTTTTCTAATTGCATTTAGTTGTCTGTTCTTATAGCTCACAAAACCTCTTTAAGAGAATTATTTTGCATTCTTTGAAAGTTGAAGCTCTCGAATTTCTTAGGGTCAGTTATTGGCCCTTTATTAATTACATTTGGTGGTATCAGACACACTTGCTTTCTCATGATCCTTGATTCCTTTTATCGGTATCTATTCATTTGAGTATGTGATCTCCTTTTCCAGACAGTTCAGGTTTACTTTGGCAGAGACAATTCTTCAGTCAGCTCTGTTAGGTTTCTGGACATATCTGCTGGTAACGTCCTTGGGAAGGTGCGGCTTGCTACTAGGGTCTGGTTGGCTGAAGCATCGGTTCGAGATCTGAGCTTCATGGCGGGGGTGTGCCATTTGACTGAGAACAGCTGGGTAGGTCTGCCATCTTAGTTCCCTGCCCAGATGCAGCTATAGGATGTGCTTCATGATTTCTAGATTCTCCTCAGGTTTACTAGATGCTTTAGACTGGGTAATACGCCCAGCTGTAGGTGCGGCTATGAATTAGCTTCCCTCCTCTGGCAAAGCAGCAGGAAGGGACCCCGACTTGGCATGGCTCATGGTCTGGAGACCCAAGTCAAACAAGACTGTGCACTGAATATTTTGCCTAGGTAAGGATACCAGTTTTGCTCTGCAGACAGAGAAAACTACAGTCTGTGTTCTGTTCAGATACACCATAAGCAGGGCTGTTGGATGGCTGATACAGCTTCCTGTGTGTTAGGCTTCAGTTCCTTGGTCAGGTGGTCTGAAGGTAGTATTCAGTTGTAAGTAAGGTTGTGAATGGTTTTCCATTCCTGGGCATAGTGGGAAAAGCACCTTCAATGCCACGGATGTTCTTAGTTTGTGACCTTGACTCAAGCCGACTCAAATCTCAAGTTCCCTGGCTGAACAGGGCCACTTTCTTTGCTCTGGCAGCCATCAGCTCTGCTCACCCACCTCTCAGTTAAGAGTTGCTGGGTTTTACAGCTTCCAGGTATTCTCACCAACTCTTCCTGTCAGCTGGGGGCCACACTCCAGAGTGGGCAGGGCAATGACTCAGGCCATGCCTGGATGGTACTGGGAAGGCCCGTTTCAGGCAACTCTCAAATTTTCCCAAATAGGCTTTCTGGTCTGGAAGGGACAGGAGCCTCAGTCTGTAGTGGGTGAGGCTGTGTATCACCTCCCCTGCCTAGGCATAGCAGGGGGACTGTCTAGAGGGAGAGCACAAAAATGGTGTCCCTGGCCTGTATTCCGAGAGCCTCTCTGTAGGTCTCAAGATGTGTGCCAATCCTGAATCCTGTCCTTCAGGCTGAAGATCCAGGAGAAAAAATGAGACCTCTTTCACAGAAACTGGGGGTATATTTTAGTTTGCTGTCTCTGCAATGACCTGGATGTGGTAACCCAGCAAAAACTATTAGAGTCACATGTGAGCCAGCATTGTAATCCCTCCAGCCACCAGAGCCAGGTCATTGAGTGGTGTCCACTGGGTGTAGACGTGCATATGTGCTAAGTCACTTCAGTTGTGTGTGACTCTTTGCAACCGCATGGACTGTGGCTCACCAGGCTCCACTGTCCGTACAGTTTCCCAGGCAAGAGTACTGGAGTGGGTAGCCATGCCCTCCTCTAGGGTATCTCCCAACCCAGGGATTGAACCTGCATCTCTGTCTCTTAGGTCTCTGTGCATTGGAAGGTGGGTTCTTTACCACTAGTGCCACCTGGGAATTGGGTGGCAACCACCAAACCTGGGTCACCAATTGCTAAAAAAAAGAAAGAAAGCATTGCATCAGATGAGGGGTTGGAATTTCTTATCCTAGTTTCTTCACCATGTTAGTGTGTGTGTGGGCTTTGGGCTGGTGAGTGTGAGGGGTGGAAGAATGGGCAGATAAGGGGACACTAGAAGTAATCTTTTGTCCTTGCAAATACAAATGAAAATCCTCTGGAGGTGGTCTTTGATACTTGTTAGGGAATTTGGCTCGTGCAAAGTCTCACCCCATCTGGAAATACATACACTGTCATTTTGCTTAGGTTTTCAAAATCTCTTTGCCAAGTCATTTCTGAATGATTCCTTTAGGAAGGTATTTGGGTTTTATAGCCATTAGTTTAACCCCAATTTCTCAACTGTCTTCAGGACAGTATGGAGTGGGCAGAGAAACTTCCCCAAACAGAACAGGGCTGCTTCTGCCAGCCTGTAGTTTGACATGGATTTTCTTTAGCTATACTTACACCTCCTATCTTGGATTTTTTTTTTCCAGCAAGCACAATGTGGCCTGGATCTTCGACACATCACTGTAGTGGAGCTGGTAGGGGTGTTCCCTACCCTCATCGGCAGGATAGGAGCAAAGGTGATGCCTCCAGCCCTGGCCCTGCAGCTCAGGTAGGGGGAAGTTCTCTTCTTAAATGTTGTTACCTATAAATGTACTTTTTTCTGATCAGGGTCCCTGATTTCTGTCTATTGAGTCTTGATTCCAGGCAATGTTTCAGTACTTTTGTTCTGGGAGTATTATAATCATGTTAATTGGCATGTGGCTGCTTATCCAAATATATGATGCAGAGGGTAATCACCAGGGTTCTTCCTCTCCCTCCCCCCTCCAAGTGTTTTTGCTTTGTCTTTGTGTTTATTTTTCCCTTGGTTGGGGAGGGATGGAAAGGGGAGAGAATACAAAAAGGACCTTAAGCAATCTTTGGTCTTATTAAGAGGGCAGGCATCCAGTTTAGCCTTTCCAGGCTTGGCATCCTTTTCCTCCGTGCTTCCAGGGCAGTTATCCATAGCCCCATTTTAACAACTATTTTATTTTGGTAACGTATAATGCCAGAATCATGGTGTTCGGACTCTGAGTAATGGTGCATTAAAAAAGCAAAAATTAGCAGCCAAAAAGTAATTTCAGAGTGACCCAAACTTTTACTTGTGTCTTTTGACCACTGTGAAAAGAATAATTAGAAAAAGCAGAGCTCCTTAAAAACCTTCCTTTCTCATCTATTTTTTTCTCTCATGCTCTGTAGAGGAGGGGATAGATCTCTGTTCTTATGGTCCTAAGCTATTGGTAGTTCCACTATCTTGTAGCATCCACATCCCAGACAATATTACTTCCGGGTTGTACAAAGAAGGGGAAAGAGTGAAAAAAGAATGCCATTTGTGTGTGTGCATGTGTGTCATATTAGAAGCATAAAATTGCTGACTCCGAATCCACTGGCCAGAACTCATCACATGATTGTGATCAGAGTTCAAGGGAGACTGGGAAATATGGTCTTTGTATATACTCAGGAAGAAGAAAATGAAATAAAACTTGATGAACCATATCACAGATTTTCAAAAAAGCTCACAGAAATTCCTTATGATGGAAATATGTCTTTAGCAAGTGTTATACAGTGACATAACAATTTATTTTTTCTAATTTCCTTATTTTCCATCTGCCTTAAAAAAATAATTTTACTTATTTTTTTGCTCTGCTGGGTCTTCCTTGCTCCCCAGGCTTTTCTTTAGTTGCAGCGAGCAGGGGCTGCACTCTAGCTGTGGCGTGCAAGCTTCTCTTGCAGTGGCTTCTCTTGTCATGGAGCATGGGCTCTAGATACGTGGGCTTCAGTAGTTGCAGCTCCTGGATTCAAGAGCACAGGTTCAGTAGTTGTGGCACATGGGCTTAGTTGCTCAGCGGCATTCCATCTGCTTTTTCAGACATTTGATTTATACCTGTCTCCTCGCAGAGTCCGGCCCATCCACAATAGGATCAAAAATTCAGAAGGCCAGGGGTGGAAAATGATAAAGAGGCCTGAATTCTCTTTTGTTGGCTGAAGGAGAAGCCGGGGAACACTCATCAGCTTTTATGTATTCATTTTTGTCCTCCTGCATTTGTGTCTAGTACCTCTGTAGGGGTGACACTTGTGAGGTCAGAACTAGATCTTTTCAAATTTGCTACCTAGTACCTAGCACAGTGCCTGGTGCCATGTTGGTGCTAAGTAAGTGATTCAAAGGGAATCAGCTTTACTATTTCCAGGGGTGACAGTGCTCTTTAAGAGTATCTGTATCATTCCCAACACTTCAAATTGAAGATAAGAAAACGTGAGAGGGCTGTTGCCATCTGAAAAATTTTATTGAAAATTCTCAAAGTAGATTTCATGAAGCTATTGCACATTTAGAACTACCTATACATATGCTATGCTATGTCAATGATTTTTTTTTTTCTTAAAAAAAAATAACGCTGCAGAATTTAACAAAGAGTTTTTCTGGATTGCAAATATACAGAGAGAATCTTTGAAGGATAGAAAAATCTGATTTAAGAAAATTTCTATGATTCAGGTTGTATATGTTAGGGCTACTATAGACCTCTCTAGGCTAATGCTAATGATTTAACAATAAATAAGCTGCATAAAAGAATTGTGCAGTGGATCTCAAGCTTTACCCTGCCTCAGAATCTCTGAGAGGGCTGATAAAGAGTGCAGGACCCCAGCCCCAGAGTTTCCAACTCACTTGGTCTATAGTGGGGCCTGAGAACTTGCATTCCTAGGAAGTTTCCAGGTGTTGCTGATGCTTGTGGTCTGAGGATCACAGTCAGTGAGCCACTGCCTTGTGCTTTTACCAAACACTTCACAGTTTTGAAATAGATTGTTTTCAATGTAAAAATCCTTAAACTTCTTGGTTAAGTTTACTCCTAAGTATTTAGTCATTTCGCTACAATTATAGAAGTGATTTTTCTATTTCTGGTGCTTTCTTATTGTTGTTCAGTTGCTCAGTTGTGTCTGACTTGTTGCAACCCCATGGACTGCAGCATGACAGGCTTCCCTGTCCTTCCCTATCTCCTAGAGTTTGCTCAAATTCATGTCCATTGAGTTGGTGATGCCATCCAACTATCTCATTCTCTATCGCCACCTTCTCCTCCCGCCCACAATCTTTCCCAGCATCAAGGTCTTTTCCAAAGAGTCGGTTCTTCACATCAGGTGACCAAACTATTGGAGCTTCAGCTTCAGCATCAGTCCTTCCAATGACTATTCAGGGTTGATTTCTTTTGGGATTGACTGCTTTGATCTCTTTCTGTCCAAGGGATTCTCAAAAGACTTCTCCAACAACACAGTTCGAAAGCATGAATTCTTTGGCACTCAGCTTTCTTTATGGTCCAGTTCTCACATCCATACATGACTACTGGAAAAACCAGAGCTTTCACTGAAGACCTTAGTTGGCACAATGATGTCTCTGCTTGTGATACACTGTCCAGGTTTGTCATGGCTTTTCTTCCATGGAGCATCTTTTGAGGCTGCAGTCACTGCCACAGTGTTTTTGGAGTCCAAGAAAATAGTCTGACACTGTTTCCACTGTTTCCCCATCTATTTGCCATGAAGTGATGGGACCAGATGCCATGATCTTAGTGTTTTGAATGTTGAGTTTTAAACCAGGTTTTTCACTCTCCTATTTCACCGTCATCATGCGACTCTAGTTCATCTTTTCTTTCTGTCATTAGGGTCATGTCTTCTGCATATGTGAGGTTACTGATATTTCTCCTGTAAATCTTGATTCCAGCTTAAGAGTCATCCGGCCCAGCCTTTCACATGATGTACTCTGCATATAAGTTAAATAAGGAGGGTGAAAATATACAGCCTTAACGTACTCCTTTCTCAGTTTTGAACCAGTCTTTTGTTCCATGTCTGGTTCTAACTGTTGCTTCTTAACCTGCATACAGGTTTCTCAGGAGGCAGGTAAGGCGATCTGGTATTCCCATCTTTTTAAGAATTTTCCACATTTTATTGTGATCTACACAGTCAAAGGCTTTAGACTACTCAGTGAAGAACAAGTACATGTTTTTTTCTGGAATTCCATTGCTTTTTCAATGATCTAACTGATGTTAGCTTTTTGATCTCTGTTTCCTTTGCTTTTTCTAAATCCACCTTGTACATCTGGAAGTTCTTGGTTCACGTACTGTTGAAGCCTAGCTTGAAGGATTTTGAGCATTACTTTGCTAGCCTGTGAAACAAGCACAGCTGTGCAATAGTTTGAACATTCTTTGGCATTGCCCTTCTTTGGGATTGGAATGAAAACTGGCCTTTTCTGGTCCTGTGGCCACTGCTGGGTTTTCCAAATTAGCTCGCATGTTGAGTGCAGCACTTTACCAGCATCATCTTTTAGGATTTGAAATAGCTCAGCTGGAATTCCATCACCTCCACTAGCTTTGTTCATAGTGATGCTTTCTAAGGCCCACTTGACTTCACACTTCAGGGTGTCTGGCTGTAGGTGAGTGATCACATCATTGGGTTACCTGGGTCATTAAGACTTTTTGTATAGTTCTTCTGTGTATTCTTCCCACCTCTTAATATCTTCTGCTTCTGTAAGGTCCATACCATTACTGTCCTTTATTGTGCTCATCTTTGCATGAAATGTTCTCTTGGTATCTCTGATTTTCTTGAAGAGATCTAGTCTTTCCCATTCTATAGCTTTTTTCTCTTTCTTTGCATTGTTCATTTAGGAGGCTTTCTTATCTCTCCTTGGTTTTCTTTGGAGCTGTGCATTCAGATGGGTAATATTCTTTCCTTTCCTGCTTTGCCTTTTGCTTCTTTTCTTAGGTATTTGTAAGGCCTCCCCAAATGACCATTTTGCTTTGTTTCTGTTTTGATGATCTATTCATTGTTGTAAGCTGGATATTAAAGTCCCCTACTATCCTTCTCCTCGTATTTCTCCTTTTAGATCTGTTAATATTTCCTTTATTTATTTAAGTGACACTGTGCCAGTTATACACACACACACACACATATGTATATATATTTAACAAACATTATATCCTATTTTTGGATTGAACTCTTTATCATTATGAAGCACCCTTCTTTAGAACATTATAGTCTTTGTCTTAAAGAATTCTGTCTAAGCATAGCTATCCAGGTTACTTTTGTTTGCACTTGCATTGGATATATTTTGCCATTCCTTCACTTTCATTTTGTGTGTCCTCACATCTGAATTGTGTCCCTTGTAGTTAGCACATAGATAGGTCTTGATTTTTTTTAATCCATTCAGCTACCCTTTCTTTTTATTAGATAATTTAGTCCACTTAAATTATTGATAGGTGTATACTTATTGCCATTTTCTTAATTGTTTTGGCTGTTTTATAGTTGCTCTGTTACTTTCTTCTCTTGTTCTCTTTCCATGTGATTAGATGACTTTAGCAGTATGCTTAGATTCCTTTCTCATTATCCTTTGTGTATCTACTGTAGGTTTCTGGTCACCATGAAATGTATATATAAACTATTTATAGTGGTTTAAGTTGATAACAAATTAAGTTTGAATACATTCTAAAGGAACTCAAATATTTCTGCAAAATAAATAGACTCACAGAGATAGAAAACAAATTTAAGCTTACCAAATAGGATAGTGTGGGGTTGAGGGAGACTGGGTGAAATTAGGAAGCTGGGTTTTGACATATATACACTAGTAGAAAAAAAGAGAAATAACAAATACCTCCTTCTATGTCACAGGGAACAATATTCAATAGCCTATAATAGAAAGGAATCTGAAAATATATATCTGTATTTATGTATAACTATCACTTTGTTGTATACCGAAAATAATTTAAATTAACTACTTCCATTTGAAAATGGTTACAATGTTTAAAATGTAGATATGTTAGTAAAAGTAGTGGATCTATAAAGCTAGTATAAAGGTTTAAAGACAAAAGTAGTAAAACAACTACAGTAGCTACTTAAGGGATACACAGGATTAAAAGATAATGAATGTGACAAGAAAAAACAAGTTTATTTCCATCATTTTTTTAGATTCCAAATGTAAGTGATGTCACATAATACTTGTCCTTTGGCTTTATTCACTTAATAAGATAATTTCCATTTCCATCCACTTTGCAAATGGCATTATTTCTTTTCTATGGCTAAGTAATATTACATGTATATATACCACATCTTCTTTATGCCTTCATTTGTGAATGGACACTTAGGTTGCTTCCATGTCTTGGCTGTTGTAAATAGTACTGCTGTGAACATTGAGGTATATGAACGTTTTCTTTATGTTTTATTTTATTGTCGTATAGTTGCTTTACAATATTGTGTAGTTTCCTTTATATAGCAAAGTGATTTAGCTATACCTATAATCATTCTTTATTGGATTATTTTCTCACATAGGTTATTACAGAATATTTAGTAAAGTTCCCTGTGCTACATAGTAGGTCTTTCTTGGTTATCAACCTTTATAGAGTAATGGATATATGTTAATCCAAAGCTCTTAATTTATTCCTCCTCCTCCATGTTTCCCCTTTGGTAAGTATATGTTGCTTTTCAATATGTATAAATCTGTTTCTGTGTTACAAATAAGTTCATTTGCATTGTTTTTTAAAAATTAGACTCCACATATGAATGATATCATATATTTGTCTTTCTCTGTCTGACTGACTTAGCATGGCAATCTCTTGGTCCATCTAAGCTGCTACAAATGGCATTATTTCATCCTTTTTTGTTGCTGAGTAATTTTCCATGCCATATATATATGTGTGTGTGTGTCTCTATGTGTGTACACACAATATCTTTATCCTTTCCTCTGTTGATGGACACTTGGTTACTTCCATGCACTGGCTATTGTAAATAGTGCTGCTATGAACATTGGCATGCACTTATCTTTTTAAATTATGCTTTTCTCCAGATATATATCTAAGAGTGGGATTGCTGGATTACGTGGTAGCTTTAGTTTTTAAATTTTATTTATTTAGTTTTGGTTGCACTGGTTCTTCACTGCTGTCTGGGCTTTTGCTAGTTGCAGCGAGTGGTGCCTACACTGTGGTATACAGACATCTCATTGCAGTGGCTTCTCTTGTGGAGCATAGGCTCTAGAGGTTGCAGCCTTCAGTAGATGCGGCATGTGGGTTCAGCAGCTGAGGTTCCCGGGCTCTAGAGCACAGGCTCAATAGTTGTGGCACACAGGTTTAGTTGCTCTGTGGCATTCATTCCATCTGCCTTTTGACCCACCAAACATTTGATTTATATCTTTTTCTCACAGAGAGTCTACCCCATCCACATCAGGATGAAAAATTCAGAAGGCCAGGGATGGAAAACGATAAATAGGCCTGAATTCTCTTTAGTTTAGACCACCTGACCTGCCTCCTGAGAAATCTGTAAGCAGGTCAAGAGCAACAGTTAGAACTGGACATGGAACAACAGACTGGTTCCAAATTGGGAAAGGAGTATGTCAAGGCTGTATATTGTCACCCTGCTTATTTAACTTCTATGCAGAGTACATCATGAGCAATGCTGAGCTGGATGAAGCACAAGTTGGAATCAAGATTTCTGGGAGTAATATCAATAACCTCAGATATGCAGATGATACCACCCTTATGGCAGAAAGCAAAGAAGAACTAAAGAGGCTGTTGATGAACGTGAAAGAGGAGAGTGGAAAAGTTGGCTTAAAACTGAGCATTCAGAAAAAGCTGGATGAAGCACAAGTTGGAATCAAGATTTCTGGGAGTAATATCAATAACCTCAGATATGCAGATGATACCACCCTTATGGCAGAAAGCAAAGAAGAACTAAAGAGGCTGTTGATGAACGTGAAAGAGGAGAGTGGAAAAGTTGGCTTAAAACTGAGCATTCAGAAAATTTAGATCATGGCATCTGGTCCCATCACTTCACGGCAAATAGATGGGGTAACAGTGGAAACAGTGACAGACTTTATTCTTTTGGGCTCCAAAACCACCAAAGATGGTGACTGCAGCCATAAAATTAAAAGACGCTTGCTCCTTTGAAGAAAAGTTATGACCAACCTAGACAGCTTATTCAAAAGCAGAGACATTACTTTGCCAACAAAGGTCTGTCTAGTCAAAGCTATGGTTTTTCCAGTAGTCATGTATGGATGTGAGAGTTGGACTATAAGGAAAGCTGAGCACCGACGAATTGATGGTTTTGAACTGTGCTGTTGGAGAAGACTCTTGAGAGTCCCTTGGACTGCAAGGAGATCCAACCAGTCCATCCTAAAGGAAATCAGTCCAGAATATTCATTGTAAGGACTGATGCCGAAGCTGAAACTCCAATACTTTGGCCACCTGGTGTGAAGAACTGACTCATTGGAAAAGACCCTGATGCTGGGAAAGATTGAAGGTGGGAGGAGAAGGGAACGACAGAGGATGAGATAGTTGGATGGCATCACTGACTCAATGGACATGAGTTTGAGTAAGCTCTGGGAGTTAGTGATGAACAGGGAGGCCTGGCATGCTGCAGTCCATGATGTCACAGAGTCAGACAAGAGTGAGCGACTGAACTGAACAGAACTCTCTTTAGTTAGCTGAAGGAAAATACTGGGAACACTCATCAGCTTTTATTTATTCATTTTTTCTCCTGTTGTATTTGCATCTAATAATTCCCTAGGTTTAACACTTTTGAGGTCAGTACTAGATCTTTTTAGCATTTGCTACCTAGCATAGCACCTGGTGCCATGCTGGTGCTAAGTAAGTAAATGACTCTGAATGGAATCAGCTTTACTATTTCCAGTGCGTGACAGTAGCCTTTAAGAATATATGTATGATTACCAACACTTCAATTTGAAGATAAGAAAACTTATCTTCAAAAAGAGGACAGTTGACATCTAAAAATTTGTATTGAAAATTCTCAAAATAGGTTTCATGAAGCTGTTGCTCATTAAGAACTAACTCCTCAAAGGCTCTGTCAGTGATTTTAAAATCCTCTTGTATAATTTACTAAAGGGTTTTTTTTTCTGGGTTGCAGATATGTAGAGAGAATATTTATAAAACCTTGATGTGATTTTTAAATTGCTTAAATTTGAAGGATAGAAAAATCTGATTCAAGAAAACTTCTGTGATTCAGGTTTCATATGTTGGGGCTATTGTAGACCTCCATAGACTAATGCTGATGATTTAACAAAAAATAAGCTGCATAAATGATTTATACAATAGTTCTCTAGCTTTATCCTGCCTCAGATCTCCAGGAGGGCTGTTAAGCTGTGTGGGGCCCCAGAGTTTCTGACTCACTTGGTCTAGGGAGGGGCCTATGAACTTGCATTTTTAGCCAGTGTCCAGGTGTTGCTGATGCTTGTGGTCTGGGGATCACAGTGAGTGAGCCTTGTGCTTTTACCAAAGGCTTCACAGCTTTGAAATGGAATGTCTATTGTTTTCAGTGTACAAGTCTTTTAACTTCTTAAGTTTGCTCCTATGTATTCATTCATTTTCATACAGTTATAAAAGTGATTTTTCCATTTCTGCTGCTTTCTTCTTGTTGTTGTTCAGTCACTTAGTCTTGTCCGACTCTTTGCAACCCCATGAATGGCAGCATGCCCAGCTTCCCTATCCTTCACTAACTTCTGGAGTTCACTCAAACTCATGTCCATTGAGTTGGTGATGCTGTCCAATCATCTCATCCTCTGTCACCCTCTTCTCCACCTGCCCTCACTCTTTCCCAGCATCAGGGTCTTTTCAATGAGTTGGCTCTTTGCAAGTGGCCAAAGTATCAGAGCTTCAGTATCAGTCCTTCCAATGAATATTGAGGGTTGATTTCCTTTAGGATTGATTGGTTTGATCTGCTTGCTGTCCAAGCCACTCTCAAGAGTATTCTCCAACACCAGAGTTTGAAAGCAGCAACGCTTCAGTGCTCTAATGGTCCACCTCTCACATCCATACATGACTACTGGAAAAATCATAGCTTTGACTACATGGATGTTTGTTGGCAAAGTGTTATCTCTGCTGTTTAATACACTGTCTAGGTTTGTCATAGCTTTTCTTTTAAGGAGCAAGCATCTTAATTTTGTGGCTACTGTCACTGTAGGCAGTGATTTCAGAGCCAAAGAAAATAATGTCTCACTGTTTCCATTTTTACACATCTATTTGCCATGAAGTGATGGGACCAGATACCATGATCTTAGTTTTTTGAATGTTGTTTTAAGCCAGCCTTTTCACTCTCCACTTTCACCTTCATCAAGAGCCTCTGTAGTTCCTTTTCAATTTCTATTAGGATGGTGTCATCTGCATATCTGAAGTTATTGATATTTCTTCTGGCAATCTTGATTCCAGGTTGAGTTTCATCCCCACCATTTCATATGATTATACTCTGCATAAAAGTTAAATAATCAGGGTGACAACATACAGCCTTGATGCACTTCTATCCCAATTTGGAACCAGTCTATTGTTCCGTGTCTGGTTCTAAATATTGCTTCTGATCTAGTTACAGGTTTCTCAGGAGGCAGGGGAAGTTGGTTTGATATTCACATCTTTTGAAGAATTTTCCAGTTTGTTATGGTCCACACAGTCAAAGGGCTTCCCTGGTGGCTCAGACAGTAAAGCGACTGCCTGCAATGTGGGAGACCCGGGTTCGATCCCTGGGTCGGGAAGATCCCTGGAGAAGGAAATGGAAACCTACTCCAGTATCCTTGCCTGGAGAATCCCATGGATGGAGGAGCCTGGCAGGCTACAGTCCATGGGGATCACAAAGAGTCAGACACAACTGAGCTACTTCACTTTCACTTTCACACAGTCAAAGGCTTTAGCCTACTTAGTGAAGCAGATGATCTTCAGGAACTCCCTTGCTTTTTTCTATGATCCAACAGATGTTGGCAATTTGATCACTGGTTCCTCTGCCTTTTCTAAACCAGCTTGTACATCTGGAAGTTCTTGGTGATTGTATTGTTGAAGCCTAGCTTGACGGATTTGGGGCATACCTTGCTAGCATGTGAAACGAGGGCAGTTGTGCGAGTGTGAACATTCTTTGGCATTGCCTTTCTTTGGAATTGGAATGAAAACTGACCTTTTCCAGTCCTCTGACCACTCCTGAGTTTTCCAAATTTGCTGGCATGTTGAGTTCAGCACTTTCACAGCATCATCCTTTAGGATTCAAAATAGTTCAGTTGCAATGCCATCACCTCCACTAGCATGGTTCATAGTGATGCTTCCTAAAGCCCACTTGCACTCCTGGGTGTCTGCCTCTAGGTGACTGATCACACCCTTGTGGTGATCCAGGTCATAAAGATCTTTTTTGTATAGTTCCTCTGTGTATTCTTGCCACCTCTTCTTAATATTTTCTGTTTCTGTTAGGTCCATATCATTTCTTTCCTTTATTGTGCCCATCTTTGTATGAAATGTTCCCTTGGTATCTCTAATTTTCTTGAAGAGATTCCTAGTCTTTCCCATTCTATTGTTTTCCTCTATGTCTTTGCTTGTTTATTTATAAGAAGGCTTTCTTATCTCTCCTTGCTATTCTTTGGAACTCTTCTTTCAGATGGGTATATCTTTCTTTTCCCCTTTGCCTTTGACTTCTTTTTTAAGCTATTTGTAAGGTTTCATCAAGAAAACCATTTTTCCTTGTTGCATTACTTTTTCTTTGGGATGATTTTGGTCACCACCTCCTGCACAATGTTATGAACCTCCATCCATAGTTCTTCAGGCACTTTGTTCTAGATTAAATCCCTTGAATCTATTTGACTTCCAGTGTATATTCAAGAGAATTTTGATTTAGGTTATATATGCATAGCCTAGTGGTTTTCCCTACTGTGTTCTATTTAAGTCTGAATTTTGCAATAAGAAGCTCATGATTTGAGCCCCAGTCAGCTCCAGGTCTTGTTTATTTCAAATATACTACTTAAGAAGACCAGAGAACTAGCTCCAGAAGGAATGAAAAGGCTGAACCAAAGTGAAAACAATGCCCAGTTGTGGATGTGTCTGATGGTAAAAGTAAACTCTGATGCTGTTAAGAACCACATTGCATAGGAAGGTGGAATGTTAGGTCCAAGAATGAAGGTAAATTGGATCTGGTCAAAGGAGATGACAAGAGTGAACATCAACATTTTAGGTATCAGTGAACTAAAATGGGTGAGAATGGGCAAATTTAATTCAAATGACCATTATATCTACTACTGTGGGCATGAATCCCTTAGAAGAATTGGAGTCACCCTCACAGTCAACAGAAGAATCCAAAATGCCATTCTTGGCTTCAGTCTCACAAATGACAGAATGATCTCAGTTTGCTTCCAAGGCAAACCATTCAGCAACACAGTAATCCAACTCTATGCCCCAACCACTAATATTGTGGAAGCTAAAGTTGAACGGTTGTATGAAAACCTACATGACTTTCTAGAACTAACACCAAAAAAAGATGCTTTTTCATCATCAGTTCAGTTCAGTCACTCAGTCATGTCTGACTCTTTGCGGCCCCATGAATTGCAGCACTCCAGGCCTCCCTGTCCATCACCAACTCCCAGAGTTCACTCAGACTCACGTCCATCGAGTCAGTGATGCCATCCAGCCATCTCATCCTCGGTCGTCCCCTTCTTCTCCTGCCCCCAATCCCTCCCAGCATCAGGTTCTTTTCCAATGAGTCAACTCTTCGCATGAGGTGGCCAAAGTACTGGAGTTTCAGCTTTAGCATCAGTCCTTCCAGTGAACACCCAGGACTGATCTCCTTTAGAATGCACTGGTTGGATCTCCTTGCAGTCCAAGGGACTCTCAAGAGTCTTCTCCAACACCACAGTTCAAAAGCATCAATTCTTCGGCGCTCAGCTTTCTTCACAGTCCAACTCTCACATCCATACATGACCACTGGAAAAACCATAGCCTTGACTAGATGGACTTTTGTTGGCAAAGTAATGTCTCTGCTTTTTAATATGCTATCTATGTTGGTCATAACTTTTCTTCCAAGGAGTAAGCATCTTTTAATTTCATGGCTGCAATCACTATCTGCAGTGATTTTGGAGCCCAGAAAAATAAAGTCAGCTACTGTTTCCACTGTTTCCCCATCTATTTCCCATGAAGTGATGGGACCAGATGCCATGATCTTAGTTTTCTGAATGTTGAACTTNACTCTCACATTCATACATGACCACTGGAAAAACCATAGCCTTGACTAGACAGACCTTAGTCGGCAAAGTAATGTCTCTGCTTTTCAATATAGTATCTAGGTTGGTCATAACTTTTCTTCCAAGGAGTAAGCACCTTTTAATTTCATGGTTGCCGTCACCATCTGCGTTGTTTTTGGAGCCCCCAAAAATAAAGTCTGACACTGTTTTCCCGTCTATTTGCCATGAAGTGATGGGACCAGATACCATGATCTTAGTTTTCTGACTGTTGAGCTTTAAGCCAACTTTTTCACTTTCCTCTTTCACTTTCATCAGGAGGTTCTTTAGTTCTTCTTCACTTTCTGCCATAAGGGTGGTGTCATCTGCATATCTGAGGTTATTGATATTTCTCCCGGCAATCTTGATTCCAGCTTGTGCTTCCTCCAGCCCAGCGTTTCTCATGATGTACTCTGCATATAAGTTAAATAAGCAGGGTGACAATATACAGCCTTGACGTACTCCTTTTCCTATTTGGAACCAGTCTGTTCCATGTCCATTTCTAACTGTTGCTTCCTGACCTGCATACAGATTTCTCAGGATGCAGGTCAGGTGATCTGGTATTCCCATCTCTTTTAAGTTTATAGAGAGTGAGAGAGTATTTGGAAGCACCTGATGTGTGTTTGGTGTCTTTTTCTTGCCTGGGAGTATGGGCTGGAGGCACTCAGAAGGTGTTAGTGAGGAGATAAGTCAGTAAGTGGGAGGAGCTGATAATTTGGAAGACCAAGGATACAGGCATTTCCTGTGAACCGGATGAAGGTAGCCGGGCTTGCATTGTCTTCAGGCAAACTCTCTCAGGAGCTTCCTCTTAGGCAAGGAGACCTTAGTGGTAGGAGAGTATGAATGTACTTTGGGGTCAAGATCTGGGAGGTACACAGGAGCATTTGTAAACTGAATTTTTGCATATGGAGGCTCCAAGATAGCTGGCTGCCCCTCAAATGATTCTGATATTTACTTATGAGTGCCCACCACCCGCGAGACACCCATGATCAGATTTCAACAATGCCATGCAGGGTCTGGTGGAGATGTTCACAGTCATAACAAGTTTTCCACACAAAGAACTATTTTGTAAATACTCCTGGAGGAAATACTCAAATAAGAAGAAGAAGAAAAAAAAAATTCTAGGAGATACAGCCAAAGATATAAGAAATAAAGATGAATAAATAGATATACTAAAGTTTATTTGTCCAAAAATTTATCACGGAGTGAAAGGGAAGAAAACAAAAAGCAAAACAAGAAAGCTTCCTAACCTTCTAGAACTAAAATTCTAGATATTATTAGGATAGAGAAGAGAAATAAAGATGAAAGGGATGTAAATGTGTCTTCATGTAGCCTCGAAATCTGCAGAGCATCATGACTAAAGTAAGGCTTTTTGTTTTTTAACCACCAGAAGTATATTTCAATGTCAGAAAATTTCAGTGAATTAGTTGTAGTATTAAAAATAAAAACCATAAATTTACATCAAGAGATGTAGGGAAAATATTTGATAATAGCAGTCAGTGAGTGGAATGAGTATAGTGGGAAGCTGGAAATGCAGTAAGAAAGTACCCACTTCTCTGATGGTTGATGACCTTCCTATAGACAACTCTTGGGTGAATGGTAGAGAATCACCACTTTAAATGAAAGTAGAGATGTTTTGTTTTGTCTTAGATCAAGTTCTCTAGAAGCAGAAACTGAGTGTAGAGTTCAGAGGCAAAAAGCTTTTGAGGACTGCTCTTCAGAAGAAGTCAGTAAGTTTAAGGATAAGGAAGGTGGAGAAGCAGAACAAGGATGTGATTTCAGGTAAAAGCCTAGCTTTAGTGTGACATATGAGGGAGAGGTCTGCCGTGTAACCTGTAATCCTCTCTCAGGGGCTCCTGAGAATATTCTGGGAGCCATTCATCGACCACCTGCACAACAGCTGGGAGATGGATGTGCAAGCCCAGTAAATGAGATGGAACAGGGTTGGGGGCAACACCCAGCTTCTGCCACACTGATTTCTATCTCAGACTAGAAATTCTAGTTTCTGAACCATGATCCTATTTTACAGCTTCAAGTGATTGTAAGATTTTTCTGTATCCTAAGTGTGCTCAGAAGAGGCATGAGATCATCCGTTTTTCCATCTGGAGCAGAGGAAGATGTCCCCAGACTCAAAAGGACAGAGGAGCACAGAATACAGAAACAAAATGGCTTTTTATGATTACACGTCATGAGTCCTACATGCTCAATAGGCCGCATGTGTGTATACACACATATGTCGTGCGTATATGCATGTGTTTACACATTTTACCATATTTCATACTATACATACAACACATATGCATATCTATATATTTCACCTACTATCTCTTTTTTATAGCTCAGAGAAGAATATTACATTCTTTCAATGATCTTGAAAGTAGCCACTGTTAACATCACTATTGTACAACTCTAAAATCTATGTGGCTATTATTTCTATAGCAATAGTACAGATGATACTCATATTTTCTTGTCAGCATTCTACTTCTTTGAAACAGAGAAAGTTGAAAAGAGGGCATTTCTTTTTCTGCCAAAGATCTGGAAACACTTTGTCCCTGGAGTGGACTTCCAGCCAAATGAGGATCTCCATAGGAATGGAAGAAATCACACGCTATGCTCCAGGATCCTGTGTTTGCCAGGTCCCGTTGCTTTACTTTGGATTTCTACCATCTGAGCAAGTGTCAGTCCAAAGGCCCGAGACCCGCCGTGGTACAGCCGGCTGCTCCGCGTTGCCAGGGCAATGTGTCCTCTTGTGTCTTTGCCAGGTAAGGATCTGAAGATGAGACGTTTGCGTCCCTGGCGCCTCCCAGTTGGTGCCAAACCAGGACTGCACTGCAAGAGATCTCCCTGCCCATTTTCCTTTATTAAAAAGGTACTCCTTTCCATGCCCAAGAATAACATTATGGAAAAGGATAACCATTTAACTATGTTTGACCATGGTCCTGAGGAATTCAGCAGGATCCCACAGAGTTCCAAAGCATGCATTTTTTCAACTCACAGGCAAAGGACGAATGCTATACCAATGACACGAGAATACAGAATGTATAATCCTTTAGAAGGCAATGTCACCACAGTGCCGAGCACCTGTATTATGACAGCTGTCCCTCACCCCGGCCGTGTACATATATGTGTGTAAGTGTGCTTGCGTTACTTTTTGAGCAGTGACAGAATATCACTTTGGAAGCTGTGAAAGCTGGGCTGCCATTAAGGATTTGGCATTTCATTTTGCTATATGGAAAGACATTTAGCACGTGGTTTGACACCCAGCATTTGGGAGTTCATCCAAGATCAGTGGTCCTAGACTGTTAGCATCGTCTTAAAGAGTTTAGATATCCCTGCTAGCATTCAGAATCTCCAGCCACACACTGCACCATTGTGTTAAAGCACGCCTTTTAGTGCCAGACAACAGGCAAATACTAGTGAAGTTCCAGGTAGAGGCATGTTTATTTGTTTTCTGTGGTTCAGAAACCATTTCCTTTTGCTTGAATAAGACAGTGTCTAAAAGCAATTTCCTTTCTCTTTCCATGGCTCCTTGAAACGGTAAATTATTAAAATGATCAGGCTGCTGGTATGATAATGAATGAGAGGTGATCTCACATTGGAGGAGGTACTGAGCACAGAGAAAATTCGAAAAAGTAATGTAAATCCCTTTTAAGAGACTCAAAGTTGAGATTTTTTTGGTTCCTGGCAGCTCCTCTGTCATCCGTGATCCACACACACTCTCCTTGGTTCCAATACTGAGGAGTAAAGATGGTGCATCTCAGGATGAAGTTCTGTCTTTTAGCCCGTGTCACTGTTCAGAAGAGGGCGTGAATACGAAACCCTTTTGGCTTCAGCTGAGGCATCCACATTTTCCACTTTTGAAGAAACATTTCTGGTCTGTAGGCCTTTGGACGCAGACTGAATTACACCATTAGCATTCTGAGTTCCCCAGTTTGCAGATGGCAGCCTGCATAATCATATGAAACAGTTCCTGTACCAAGTCTCCATGTATACATCCTATTGGTTCTGTCTCTCTGGAGAATATTGCCTAGCACAAGGAGGATGTCTGATATCGTAGAAAAGAGGAAGGGGTGCTGGGTGGATATGAAGAACAGATGCTCCCCTTAGCTTCCTTGTCTCTAGCTTCAGCACCAGAATATTTTATTTCATTCTTTGTCAGCGGAGAAGCAAAACACATTTTCTACACTGAGAGAAAAGAATCTCCTGTAGTTTAATTTCTGTACAAATTAGGGTAACATTTTATGATGTATCTCTAAATGAGACAAAAGCCTGGATATTAAGCTACACTCCTATTTCCCCAATGAGATGCAAATGTTATACGAATGCAGCGCCTTGGGGTTGTGCAGTGCATAACATTGAAAACCTTACCAGGCATCCCTAGATGCTATCAATGGAAATTTTACCCCAAGTGTCAACCACCCATTGGTGTAATACTAGGAAGAGTTTTCATTTTCTATGACTCTTGTAGGTGAATATTTGCAATCACTGCAACTTAACCATACATTTTAGTTTTTAAAATTCTTTTTATATAGCCACCCATCAATGCTTAAGTGAAACCCAACGCTTGTCACTGTGAGGTTATCATAACCTTAGGCATATTTACTAAATCTGTTCTTTTAAAAATCACTGATTTTACCAGATTAGTGCTTTCCAACCTTGGCTGTTGCCCCTTAGAATCACCTGAAGGATCTGAAAGAAGAAAAAGGATTCCAAGGTCTCATTGTCTATTGATTTATCAGACTATCTAAGAAGTGGGGCTTAATCGCTATCCTTTTTTTAAAATGTAAATTTCATCAGATTGACCTCTGCAAGCAATTAAAATTAGCATTGATTAAGGTCTATGTTGGCTAATTGATCTTCTATTTAAAAAATAGTCAAACACAGGCTGTGAGAAATTTCATAAAGACTCAGATATGAAGTGGTGTGTTTTTTTACCTTATATACAGGTACACATAAGACAGGTTTTCTCAGTTAGCTTGGTTGTCTGAAAATGCAAAACTCTGTGCATCTCCTTAGTAATGGATACCTGGACATACTCCCAAGAGGAGCCCCAGCTCCCTGCCCTTCCCACCTCCCTGACGTTTTGACTGGCAGGACTTAATCTGCTCTTTGAACCCTGCGGTTCATCCTTGCTGGTGAACAGTCTTAGTGTCAGGTTCATCTTGTCCAGGCTTCAGCTTACACTGTTTAACAATTGAATGAAATATCCTGAGCTCAGCCCTGTCCTAGGACACTCCACTGAAGCTGCCAGTCTTAAATGTGCAGAATTAGCCTTCTCCCAAGCAGGTGCATCTTGCTTGTCCAGTGTCATAAACCCACCAGTGAACCTGTATCAATTTAACTCAGTTCCTGTCTCAAGTGACTTCAAAAATGGTCAGTTGCAGAATTTATTTTCATGGTCAGATCAGCATTTTCAGTGACAGAAACCTGACTGCCAAAATATGTGTGTCCCCCACCCCTTCTCTTCAGCCACTGTTTAGGAGGTGCCATTGTTCCTCTAATGAGACGTGACGCACCAGTTTAGAGATAGAATCTGCACTGACTGTGGGGAGTTGGCGTGAGTCGTGAAGGGCCACTTTCTGCAGCTGCTCACTACTAGTTCTAAAAGGCATGAACTTAGTGTTTCACTAAGAAGAGATGCAGAGAAAGACCAGAGGGTGGAAATAAAAGAAAGCACAGTATCCTTACAGAATTGTTTTGGTGTAGTGGATGAAGGGAGGAAAGATAAACTTAATCCACTCGTTACCACCAGGGCCTGTGTCCTCCCAGAATGACTATTGCCTGGATCGTTGCCTTCCTTCTCATTCTAATCCTAAATTGAATCCTGAGGGATATTCAAACACCCCAAACCTTTTCCAGACTCTGGGGTGCTAATAGTCAGGTCTCTGCGTGCATGCGTGCTTAGTTGCTTCAGTCATGTCCGACTCTGTGAGACCCCATGGATTGTAGCCCACCAGGCTCCTCTACCCGTGGAAGTCTCCAGGCAAGAATACTGGAGTGGGCTGCCATGCCCTTCCTCCTTCAGAGGAACTTCTCGACCCAGGGATCGAAAACTCATCCGTTCCATCTCCTGCATTGGCAGGTGGGTTCTTTACCATTAGCACCATCTGGGAAGCCCATTCAGGGCTCTAGTTGCCTGCATAGCACTCCTACGCACCACGCTCCTACCTGTATCCATGCATGCATTCTAAGTTGTTTCCATCATATCTGACTCTTTGCAGCCCTGTGGACTATAGCCCGCCAGGCTCCTCTGTCTGTGGGCTTCTCCAGGCAAGTATACTGGAGTGGGTTGCCATGCCCTTATCCAGGGGGTCTTCCTAACCCAGGGATCAAACCCACACCTCCTCTGTTTCCTGCATTTGGCCAGCAGGTTCTTTACCATGGCACCACCTGAGTTAATCTTTTGCTGACTTCCCCTGTTGAGGGGGCAGGTGACTCTGTCCTGGAGCTCCCAAAGATTGCTTCCAAGAAGCCAAGCCTTTCAAGGAAGGCAGTGTGGTGGAGTGGAAAGAAGCCAGGCTTGGGAGCCTGACAGATCTACAGCTTCCTGGTTGTGAGTGGACAAAGTAGTAGAATTAAAATTAATTTAATACTCATTGCATTAAGCTGGGCTACTTTAAAATGGAACTCTCTGTTAACATTCGGTAGTAACAGCTCATTCTTTCTTGTTCCAAGATGCTTTAAATACTCTCTAGTCAGTTTTTAGTTACCACAGGAAGTTGGCCTACAGAAATATTTTCTGGGCCTTTTAAGCAGTACCAAGATAGTACCTTTGTCTCAAAGGTCAGGGAGGGTCAATGGATGGATGCTGTGGATAACTCCTATAGAGAAATCTTCCTTCACTTCCCCTCTGGACTCAAAGAACAAATATTAAAAGAATCAATAGAGTATTTTATAAGAGAATGAGCCCCTAAAGTTATAGGCAGGATACGGACTGTGTTGTGACTTTGAAAATGCCATACAATATTGTAAAGTAATTAACCTCCAATTAAATAAATTTATATTTAAAAAAAGAAAAAAAAAAAAAAAAAAAACATGTTTCGCCCTGGTGACCAATATCGTTAGCTTTAAACTGTCCTCTGAGCGTAAATCCAGGGATTTTTCCTAAGTTTGTTTCTCTGAAAATTTCTGATTTGTCTAAAGTGGGAAGACGCTTGCATTTTTAAGCAGTATCTATTTACTTGAACTTGCCTGGTCTCCGTCGTGGCGTGCGGTGCCTTTTAGTCGCTCTGTGGGATATTTGAGCTGTGTGTGAGCTCTTAGTTGTAGTCTGTGGGCTTAACTGAGAAAGTGCGGCCGCTGCTGCTAAGTCACGTCAGTCGTGTCCGACTCTGTGTGACCCCATAGACGGCAGTCCACCAGGCTCCTCCGTCCACGGGATTTTCTGGGCAAGGGTACTGGAGAGGGTTCCATTGCCTTCTCCAGGGGATCTTCTTGACCCAGGGATTGAACCCAGGTCTCCCACATTGCAGGCAGACGCTTTACCCTCTGAGCCACTAGGGAATCCCCAGAAGTGGGGTCTTGCTGGCAAAAGTAGGGGTTATTCTCTCAGACACACTTTTTCTATTTCCCACCATCTTGACCAGATCTTCTCTCTGTCCATATTCCAATCTCAAAATTTGAAAAGAAAAAAGAGAATGTTGTTGCAGTTCATTCTAGCTGAAATAGGCCCAGTATTTACAGAGTCATTTCTATGACAGTATCAGTGTCTTCAATTTCCATTCCTTATTATACAGAGAAAAATCTCTCCTTTGAGTGACCCTTTAGACCTGTTTTTTCCCAAGCTGTGAGATCGATGTGAAATGAACTCAAAGAAAGTGGCTGGGAAGAACCAAAAAGCATGTACTGGAATTCTTTCCTGGGGTGTTAAGGGATTCCATGTAACCTCAGCTATATTTGCATTAGTCCTCTGTTTAATATAGGAATTATAGAAAGCACTTTAGATAAGGAAATTGAAACTTTATATACTTCTATTCTAGATTCTAATGAAAGCTCAGATACATCTAATAAAATAAAAACACATTTGCATAGACAGTGGCACTTTTCTAAGAAATTTTAAAAATTCAAATAACTAGGGAATTTGCTAGGTTAGTATTTAAAGAGCAGTCATTTCTGTTGTCTCTTTAAAAACTCTATTTCTGCATTGTTTTATAATCTTAAAATATTTAAAAAAATATTTTCTATAGTGTGAGAAACAGAAAACCTTTTTTATGGTGAGGTTTTTGAGTATTAATTCTGCTTTTAATACTTTTCAAAATACTGAAGATAATAAAATGCAAAATAAATATATTAAACTCAAAATTTTTTCTTTTTTTAAAAAGCTGTTTTGAGTTTCAGATGGTATTTCAGTCTTTCCTATTTTGTGGGAAAGATTTTGGCTTTTAAATTGCACAGCACATCTGTCAAGGGCAAGCAAATCTTGGAAGCATGTTGTCCTAATGCTATAAATTTTCTTATATATCTTCAAATATTTTGGAGAAATTTACAGAAGACAAAGGACTGTTTTTTTTCCTCTTCCCCTTTTGGGAAGTAAAAAGTACTGTTGAACACAGAGTTTCATAATAATTGCATAATTATTTTTGTTTTCTTACCAATGCCAGCATGCTACCAGTAAAGTACAACAGTACTTAAAAGAATTCATCTGAGAGCTGAATTCTAACCACTTAAAAAATATTTCCTGCAGCCTTCTCTCTGCTTTGCAAAAAGCTATTTCAAAATTTTCTGAGCAGTGACACAGCTGCACAGAATGATCTGATAAAATAGTAATTATATTTATAACTCCAAAGTCAATGTAATAAAATAATAAACCGGCATTTTTTTAGAACCTTAAAATATGTGTGTGTGTGTGTGTGTGTGTGTGAGCTGCCTCATTTTCCAAAAACCTGGGAAACTTTGGGCATATGACTAAGTTACAAGGACAAGTAAAGTACTATATGTACATGGAGTCATGAAGCAAAATTCTTTGGCAAATTCCATTTGTGTGGCTTAGGAAGAGTTGAATTCCCGTGCCTTGGTTTCTCTGTTAAAAACACGGATAAAGAGGTGATTGGCTATTAAGGACAAACATTCAAAGTTCTCAGAGTTGAGCTTTCCTTCTGAATTTGCAACTAAATGAGAATGAGGAAATATGGGAGGTAAGGAATACATTGTAGAATGAAGGCCACTGAGGTTTCCTTTGAGTGAACTGGTTAACGAGCAGACGTTTCCCTTACGTGTGATTTGAGCTGTTTTGCAGTCAGTACCTGGGACTGCAAAGCCCATGTGTGGTAAGGAATTTTTCATTTCAAGTGTCACTATCTTATTTATTTTTATTTACTTGCCTATGTCAGGTCAGATCTTAGTTGCGGCAGCAAGCAGGGTCTTCACTGCAGTCTGAGGGCTTCTCTCTAGTTGTGGCCTGAGTTGCAGCATGTGGTCAAGTGTCACATTCAATTCCTGCTGCTGCCATGCCACACTGCTAAGTTTTGGAGATATATATGTATTTCATATATATATTTATATACAAATGCATATAAATAAATACATAAATAATATTTTAATCTTAGAGTATGTCAGGCATAGTGGGTACTAGTTAGGATTGATAATGATCTTTTTTTCCCCCTCTGTGTTGTACATATGATATTTTTATGATGTTTCTATTGTAAATATTTTCCTCAATGTATTTGAAATTTGCTTCTGCTCAAAGAAGGAGACCACTGTACAGGAGACAGTGTGCTTAGTGGAATGAAAATAGGTTTTGGAGTCAGGAATTCCAACCTGGCTTTAATAAATATCCTTGGATAAGTTATTTAAACTTTCTGACTCTCAGCTTTCTCATCTGAAAATTGGAAATAATAATGCACAATTCTCAGTTTCGTCGGGAGACAAATGAGATTAAAAAAGATGCCTAGTGTGGTTCTTGGCATACAAATGATTTATTTTATAATTTCTGTTTTTAATAGAGGTAAAACTCTGCTATCTACTTTCATTTAAAACTTTCTTTGAAGATTTTTTGAAAAATTGAGTTGACTAAATGGTGTAATCAAAATGGGTTAAGTTACCCAATTTTTTTTTTTTTTGATGTAGATAGCATTAGGGATTTTTTTCATCTCTCAAGCATTGGTTTCATTTTTATCAGAATACTTGATATTTTAGACATGCGTGAAAGAAATATAACCTATATTTTTTTTCTGCATCTTAATTTTACCTCATGCCTTCATTGTGCTGTTTGAACTTCTGCCCACCTTTCCAGGGTTACATACAGGTTTGGGGGGCTTATACAATACCAGGGCACAGGGATGGGGGTGGACAGATCCTCCTTTAGTTTTTGGTACACACCAGTCACTGCTGGAAATTCTTGGACAAAGATCGGGAAAAACGCCCTTCTCCTTGCCAAGTCCTAAGTTAGTTGGATGTTTTCATAGAGCAATAAGTGAAAGCTTCAGGGTTTTAAGAAACAGACATTAATCTGAAGAGATTTTATAGCAATGCCCCTTTTATTTTCCATTCGAAATAATATTAAATAAAAATTAGATATTATCCATGCTGGTTTCTCAATGCTTTACTCATGAGGTTTCACTTTTATTTCTTTGGTCTAAGCCAAAAACCTGAAGCTTCCCATATGCACCTGATGCCTTCTATTCGGAAGACAGACCGAAAGAAGTTTATTCAGAGTCAAGTTCAAAGAGTGCAACCTAACCCATTGTTTCCTTTTGAAAATGAGGTGAACTGCCTGCCTTTTTTACATCTGAGATGACTGACAGAAATGACATTTAATTAGAATGCTTTCTTTTTCATTTGAGGCAAGCCTTTTTTATTCCCTAGTGGAAATATTACAAAGTAGCAGGCTGTAGTAGCCAGCCTCCAAGATGGTTCCTAATGAGCCATGTCGTGCCATATTTTTCTATCAGTAGGCTCGACCTGTGTAACCGACGGGATCCTAGAGTAAATGACAAGTGTGCCGCCGGGTCAGAAAAGCCACATTGCGGTTTCTACCTTGTCTGCTCTCTCCCTCTCCTGAGAGAAGCCAGCTTCCTCACTTTGGAAGAATCCTCAAGCAACTCTGTGCGGACTAGTTAGGCCCTCCTGCCAAGATCCAAGGTGAGCTTGCTAGTCTCGTGAGTGAGCCGTTTGGAAGATCTTTCAGACTCGGTTCAGCTGTCAGATGAGTATAGTTGCAGCTGACACTTTGATTCATGAGAGACCCTGAGCCAAAAATGACACAGTTGAGTCACTCTCAAATTTGTGACCAACAGAAGCTGTATGAGATAATACAGAGTCACTGTAATTTAAGCCATTCAATTTTGGAGTAACTTGTTACTCAGCAATAGAAAACTAATACACACAGTGTGTTAGTATAAGTCATTTCAGTCGTATCCAACTCTGTGCGACCCCAGAGACGACAGCCCACCAGGCTCCCCCGTCCCTGGGATTCTCCAGGCAAGAACACTGGAGTGGGTTACTAACATATTTTGTATCTGAATGGATACGAAGATTTTGTTCATAGCTCCTGAATTCTTTCCTGTCCCTTTGTAAAATATATACATTATCTTTTGCAAATGAATGGCTCAAGTGTTGTGGTTCTGCACTCTCCAAACAGTAGTCCATATTTGTTAAGTGCATTATTTCCCCCCAGGAGAGAGCAGGTATCAAATGACTAAAAGTTTTAGTCAGCTGAGGCAAGATAGTCCAAAATTATCCTGTTTGTATCCGCATGTCTCTTTCAATTCCTCCAAGCACCACTTTTGGTGAAAGTGGGTAAGTGGGACTCAGGAGAATTTTAACTGTTTCTGTGTGGGGGTGGGAATAAGTATGGGGGATTCTGAACTTTCTGTGTTCTCATCTGCTTAGGGCCACCATAGTGTTGCTTTATTGCCAAGAGTCATGTGATAGTGTCATCCTTATAGAACCTTCCAAAATCTCTACTATCATCAACTGACTGAGGGCCGAAGAATTGATGCTTTTGAACTGTGGTGTTGGAGAAGACTCTTGAGAGTCCCTTGAACTGCAAGGAGATCCAACCAGTCCATTCTGAAGGAGATCAGCCCTGGGATTTCTTTGGAAGGACTGATGCTAAAGCTGAAGCTCCAGTACTTTGGCCACCTCATGCGAAGAGCTGACTCATTGGAAAAGACTCTGATGCTGGGAGGGATTAGGGGCAGGAGGAGAAGGGGACGACCGAGGATGAGATGGCTGGATGGCATCACTGACTCGATGGACGTGAGTCTGAGTGAACTCCGGGAGATGGTGATGGATAGGGAGGCCTGGCGTGCTGTGATTCATGGGGTCGCAGAGAATCGGACACGACTGAGAGACTGAACTGAACTGAGGGGACTCATTTCTGTTTTTATCTGTGTGTGCAAATGTGTGTGTGTGTGTGTGTGTGTGTGTGTGTGTGTGGTGGGGGTGAATGGAGGTGATAAGTGTTACATCTTCCTGTTTCTTTCAAATATTTTTCTCTATCCCAGATATTTTCTATTTAAATTTTTAAACATTTGAAAACAAAAGTCAGAAAGACTCTTAGATTTTTTTCTGCTTTTTGCCTTTATTTCATTACCCCTCTTAGGCATCCTCTTTCTTTGAATGAAGTGAAGGAAAGAAGGGGACACTGGGAGAAAAAAAGAAACATATCAATGTTTCAAAAATATCCCAACATATTTAAAATAAAGCAGGAGTTTCCTCTGGATATTAGCCTAAAATTATATGTGAATAAAAGTTATCTGAAGGTAGGAATAGACATTAAGAGTGAAATTTAAGGAAAGCTTAGAGAGTTCTGTGGGTCCTAGGTGTTTTTGAAAACTTGAAGTATCTATTCTTCAGTTCAGTTCAGTTCAGTCGCTCAGTCGTATCCGACTCTTTGCGACCCCATGAATCACAGCACGCCAGACCTCCCTGTCCATCACCAACTCCCAGAGTTCACTCAGATTCACGTCCATCGAGTCCGTGATGCCATCCAGCCATCTCATCCTCGGTCGTCCCCTTCTCCTCCTGCCCCCAATCCCTCCCAGCATCAGAGTCTTTTCCAATGAGTTAACTCTTCACATGAGGTGGCCAAAGTACTGGAGTTTCAGCTTTAGCATCATTCCTTCCAAAGACCACTCAGGGCTGATCTCCTTTAGGATGGACTGGTTGGATCTCCTTGCAGTCCAAGGGACTCTCAAGAGTCTTCTCCAACACCACAGTTCCAAAGCATCAATTCTTCAGTGCTCAGCTTTCTTCACAGTCCAACTCTCACATCCATACATGGCCACTGGAAAAACCATAGCCTTAACTAGACGGACCTTTGTTAGGACTCTTCATATAAAAAGTTTTACAATAGTCTAATTTAAATACATTTTTAATATCCCTTTATTGCATGCACTTCACTGATGCGATGCTTCTTACAAACTCAAGGTTTGTGGTAAGCCTGCACTGTCAGGTGACGGTTGGCAATTTTATTTTTTTAAGCAATAAAGTTGTAGTGGTAAGCACAGGAGACGCAAGAGATGTGGGTTCAGTCCCTAGGTTGGGAAGATCCTCTGGAGGAGGAAATGGCAATCCATTCCAATATTCTTGCTTGGAAAATCTCATAGAAGAACCCGGTGGGCTATAGTCCTTGGGGTCACCAAGAATCAGATGCAACGGAGCACACATACATATTTTTTAAATTAAGATGTGCATGTTTTTTTTTAGAGATATAATGCTGTTGCACATTGAAAAGACTACAGTATAGGGTAAACATAACTACTGTGGGCATGAGGATACTCCCCAAATTCACGTGACTTGCTTTATGGCAGTATTCATTTTACTGCAGTGGTCTGGAACCGAACCTCTCCAAGGTATGCCTGTCACATGAATGTTGCTCCCCAGAGGTACGCACAAATGTAGCCTTGAGGGAAGGTGACTGTGGTAGAGGAGAGAGCATCTGTGCGTTTAGTTCTTGAACATATAGTCCCTGGAGTCCCATTTTCCCAAAGCGAGCAGGCCCAGTTCTGTAGATTCCCGTGTGTAACGGATCTAGTACTCGTCACTAGATTCATTCAGTTGTTTCTTCTTCTTCCAGAAAACTCCAGGAGCATATAATTTGGCTGTGCTGTTATGACCAACCTAGACAGCATATGAAAAAGCAGAGACATTGCTTTGCCAACAAAGGTCCATCTAGTCAAGGCTATGGTTTTTCTAGTAGTCATACATTCTATTAAAATACTCTTTTTATTGAATCAATTCATAGTGACTCAGGATTCATACTGTACTGTTCCCTGAAATGTTCAATTGGCTACAACTTAAAAAATTTGGGGAAGTCTTGCTTTATATCCATGCTTGACTTGGGTTAAGTCTTTTCTATTTTGGAGGGGTTGTTCTGTTTTTTTCATTTCTGTATCTTGCTCCTTTGTATACTTACTGAGTGGTTTGAAGAGACACAGGGAAGAAATCTAGAAGAAAACTGGCCTCTTATTACAGTTTAAAATTTAGCAGTGTTCTTCCTCAACATAACTCACTTCAGAAGTTTTCTCCTGGAATTCTTCAAACCCTATTACTTTTGGTTTTAAAGTGAATGCTTTTGTTTGACTGGTATTGGTCCAGTTGAACCAGATCTCATCACAGTGCCCAGGACGTTGAAAAATATGATTTCTTTTTCCCTATTTACAGAGAATGAGCACATATTGCTATGCACAAGAGGAAATTGCCAGTCTGAAAATTTCCCTTTGTGGTGTATAATGGAGTAATCCAGGCAAGCAATTTTTGTGGGGTCTGAAAATACTTCATCTTGTAATACTTTTGCAAGTGGCCTGTATAAGCAATATGTTCTATACATTTTACAATGAAAAATCTAAGTCTTCTGCCAAGATTGTTAGCTTTTCATTGAACATTTCTAGTCACCAGGTTTTGGAAGGGTCATTCTACTCTGTATGGTAGGGGAAGGTACCCACTTCTACCTCATGGCCAGCGTAGATACCATCTATCCTGGACTTAATCTTCATTGAAAGGCTCCATCTCCTAACATTGCCCCAAGTTTCCAGAAACAGGAGAGCCAGGCATAAAATATTTGTCTACTCATGACATTTTGCCAAAGGCTGCTGGATGCATGAGCATCTCCAGAAGAAAGCTTCATCAGTTAATAGGGAAACATTCTTCAATGCTACCTTTTTTTATTTGTGAAACACTCACTACAAAATGATAAGGTAGTTCTCTAAGTCTGTTTCTATGGTGAATACTGAAGTAAGCAAGCTATAGATAGAACTTTTGAATAAGAGACTCAACTGCACAAATGGATAGAACTTCCTTTTCAGGAAGAAAAAGAATTGTCATCTTGAATAGCCAGATGGAACATAGTGGTGATTTATAAATCTCTCTGTTGAATCGTATGCCCCCCACCACCCATGGTACTGTAGTAAAACTGAACTACTGCTTTTGTGTGTGAGCAGGGTAAGCTGATTTTGGAAGGGGCATGCTTGACTTTGGTCCATGTCACAATACTTAGGGAGCAATGGAAGAGTGGCTCAGTGCAGCATTTTGAATCAGTGGGCTCACTGGGGACTTTATGCCCTTGGTGTGATTCAGTTCATTCATATGAGATTTGATAATGACATTGACAATGGGAAAGAAAATGATCTTCTCATTAATTTAAAAATAAGACTTCTAGTTTCCAAAGCGAAATAGGAACACTATAGAAGCCCAGAAGAAATTTGGAACAAATAATAAAGGGTTAGTCCTTTGTCAGGATGCTTCAACTATTTTAGTTCAGTTCGGTTGCTCAGTCGTGTCCGACTCTTTGTGACCCCATGGACTACAGCACACCAGGCCTCCCTGTCCATCACAAACTCCCGGAGTTTCACTCAAACTCATGTCCATCGAGTCAGTGATGCCATCCAACCATCTGTAAAAGTTTATCTCTGAATATCTTAGTCTTGGAAACCCAAATGTGCCAGTATGAAGATAAGAGATTAATTCAGGTAGGGGTTATTACTTTCAGACTATAAAACTAAGGATTTTATTTTGTAATTGCTCTTACTTGCCAAACATAATGGGAATTGGAAAAAAAAAACAAACCATTAATGAAATCAGAACAACAGAAAAAGTCCTATAAAGTAGATGTTAGTTTTAAAATATTGAAAGTGAAAAATATACAAAAATGTGTGCAGCGAGATATCCAATTTTATGTTATAGTAAGGAGGAGAAGGGGACGACAGAGGATGAGATGGCTGGATGGCATCACTGACTCAATGGATGTGAATCTGAGTGAACTCCGGGAATTGGTGATGGACACGGAGGCCTGGAATGCTGCGATTCATGGGGTCGCAAAGAGTCAGACACAACTGAGCGACTGAATTGAACTGAACTGAAGACATATTATTGATACATATTCACGGTAAAATTATGGAAAAGCGGTAAGTGTTAACAGTGTGCGCATGCTCAGCCATGCCCAACGCTTTGGGACTCGGTGAACTGTAGCCTGCCAAGCTCTCTGTCCATGAAATTGCTTCCAGGCAAGAATACTGTAGTAGGTTACCATTTCCTCCTCCAGGGGATCTTCCCGACCCAGGGATCAAACCCATGTCTCCTGTGTCTCCTGCACTGGCAGACAAATTCTTTACCATGGGGCCACCTGGGAAGCCCTAACAATGGTTATGTCTAAATAATGATGTTATGGAGGATTTTAAACCTCTTTTTTGTATACAAATTTTCTGCTACGAGCAGTTGTTACTTTTACAACTAGAGGGAAAGTAAATGCTATAAAATAGCTAAAGTTTTATATAATTTTTAAAAATGGTACTTTTTACATAAGAACTATAGTTTCAAGGGTAAAATCACCCAACATACAAAACTCAAGTTGGATTACAGATTCTTCATTACACTATTTCCTTCTATAGGGTTTGCTACATTTTCTGGTTTGGGTAAATCCTCTTTTATTGCTCCACACCCAAGTTTTCCACCAGAAAAAATTACAATATCTTTGCTTTTGCTGGTGCGTTTCACTTTTCTCTCTGAAAATTGCTGTCTTCAAGTCCCTTTAAAATGTGTCCCAAAGCTATTTTCCTTTAGGAGTTCTTTTCTGATTCTACCTATCTCAGTTTGATTGTTTTTTTTTTTTTTTTTTAAAGAAAATCTTTGGCTCTTGTGTGTTTAATTTTTAAGGTAACTTCATGGTTGCTGTTATGTTGTTTTATAATTCTTTATCCTGTTTGTTTATTGCTTTATCATCTTTTCATATGATTTTCTACTGAAGCTTCTTTCTGTATCTGTAGGATAAATTCTCAGAGTACAGAGGCCAGAGCTTTGTGATTTTTGTTTCCTATTAAACAACTGAAAGAGTGAATCTGTACTAATTAAGTGGCTGAAAATATGTAGTAACAGATGAACTGAGAATCCTGTGAGAAAAACTGAGGAAAGGCATTTTGGTCAGCTTCGGCTTCCCTGGTGGCTTAGAGGTTAAAGTGTCTGCCTCCAATGCGGGAGACCTGGGTTCGATCCCTGGGTCGGGAAGATCCCCTGGAGAAGGCAATGGCAACCCACTCCAGTATTCTTGCCTGGAGAATCCCATGGACAGAGGAGCCTCGTAGGCTACAGTCCAAGAGTCGGACAAAGAGTCGGACACGACTGAGCGACTTCACCTTCACGTTCGAAACTCTTGACACTTGGTTGAATCAAGTCTCTCCTGCGAATACCAGCTCAGTTGTGCTGATTACATCCAATCTATTGCCATACTGTGGGTTTGGAGGACATGATACATTGGCTATCTGCTTCTCATTTTTTATCATATGCTGACTGGTTTGCAGAGACAGGAACCTAAAACGTTGGCCCAACTTCAGATTTCATAATGGCTTGCTGACCACCTTCTTAGGGTTCTTACACCCTAATTAATAATTTTCTATTGCTCCTCTATATTAGATAGCGTTTGGCAATTGGATATTGTGTTCTTTTGAATTATTTTTATGTCTTCCCATGTCAGCCATAGACTCAGAGTCATAGGGTTAAAGGATATTTTCACTGTGAACAATGACTTATGATCTCTTAGAAAGTCTTGTAATGCATAGGTTGGAAGTTAGGTTTTTTTTTTTTTTTTTTGCTATTATTTAAGAACCTCTCTCTTTTTTAATAGATCCTTTACTCACTGAAATGTGGCATTTGACAAAGGGTCAGTGTCAGCCAGAAAGTTTTCAGCAGTGAGTTAATATGATGCTGGCTGCTTGTCCTCTCCCGGAATGTTAGTTTTGAAAGAGAAATGCAGGTAACAGTTGCTCTATACAAAAGAATACTCTCAGGAGGAAAATTGGGGGTTGGGGAGGGAACTTACCTAATAGATAATTTCTTATTTCTACCCTAATTGAACTTAAAAGATGCTTATTACTTGGAAGGAAAGTTATGACCAACCTAGACAGCATATTAAAAAGCAGAGACGTTACTTTGCCAAGAAAAGTCCATCTAGTCAAGGCTATGGTTTTTCCAGTGGTCATGTATGGATGTGAGAGTTGGACTGTGAAGAAAGCTGAGTGCTGAAGAATTGATGCTTTTGAACTGTGGTGTTGGAGAAGACTCTTGAGAGTCCCTTGGACTGCAAGAAGATCCAATCAGTCCATCCTAAAGAAGACCAGTCCTGGGTGTTCATTGGAAGGACTGATGCTGAGGCTGAAACTCCAATACTTTGGCCACCTCATGTGAAGAGTTGACTCATTGAAAAAGACCCTGAGGAGGGACTGGGGGGCAGGAGGAGAAGGGGACGACAGAGGATGAGATGGCTGGATGGTATCACTGACTCGATGGATATGAGTTGGGGCAGACTCTGGGAGTTGGTGATGGACAGGGAGGCCTGGTGTGATATGATTCATGGGGTCACAGAGAGTCAGACACGACTGAGTGACTGAACTGAACTGAAGGTTTTTCTCCATGTCAAGCCGGATGTGCGCGTGTTTGTGTCTCATGGGTGTGCTGCCACCATGGCATTCTTCTGGCGGTCAGGGAGCTCCTGTGTAAGGCCTGCGTTTCCCTGATTCAGCAGAGGTTTTAGACGTGAAACACAGTTCTTCGCGTGGCTGTTTGCAGGAGCCGCATCAGCTGGCAGCATATTTTTTCACCCTCTCTTCACATCCTGCATTTGACCAAGCAGGAAGATAATTCAGAGCAGTGGGGATTGGAAAGGTGTGCTTTGCTTGTGACAGAGGAGTCAAGGATGCGCCAGGCTCAGGTGGTCTGAAATAGCTGTCTTGTTTCCGTTTCATTTTATTCTGTCTTCCCTTTTTCTGGGTAGTGATACAGCCATGCCTGTCTTTCAAGGTCTCAAAATCCTAGTAGCCACAGGAAGATGTTTCTTCTCAGCTCACTGTATCTCTCATGTCATTGACAGCACTGGAAACAGTTTTCAAATATAAAGCTCACGAGCAAGTTAGAAATGAGTGGAGCTCATCGCCTATGGTCCTTTTTGTAGCGAGTGTGCTCGTGCCCTCAGAGAACAGGAAGACGTGGAGGCATCTGACCCGCATACCTCTCACTCCAGCAGACTCCTGTCTGAGCACAGCATATAGCTGCCTTGTTGCCCTGTACTATCTGCTGGACAGGCGATAGAAATCTGACTACACTTTAAACTTATGTTTGCTGGCTGACCCTAGGCTCATTGAAATATTTTTATACTTTTTCTTTAGATATTTTTGGAAGCCAGGATTCTCTGTATTATCCTTGACATAAAACGGGCAAGTGACATTTGCAAAGAAAGGATAGAAGCAATCCGCAGTGTTGGGGCCTGGCCTCAGAATGATGCCTTTCTCTGCTTTGGCTCTAAATCCAATCCATCTAGTTGCTGCTTGGTGAGAACTGATTGCATCAAAGTAATGCAGGCACTTCTTGCCAGGCACTTCAGTCCATTCATCTTTGTTTCAAATTGCTATTTGGCAGCTTTTGTTTCTCACTGTCTAACATGGGTTAAGTGTAACTGGTCACCTAGATGGCAGAGACACATTTATGCACAAGGATGTGTGACTTCCGTTCTCATCCCATCCCAAAGTAATTGTACCAACTTCAGTGGACTGTTGTGAAGACCATAGAAGTTAGTATTTAAGTCAGTGCTTAGGACAGAGACTGGCACGTGGTTAGCTATTATTATTAATTAATTTTATAATTTAGGAATATTAATGTCACTTTCCGGTATCTGAGGGCAAATCCAAACAGACTTCTGGAAACTACTGGCTATGAATTGAATGATAAGGGTCTTTAATCTGTAAATTAATGTTTAGGCCTTGAAAAATTAAAATTAATACAAAAGTTATAATGCCAAAGTTTTAAATAATGGGTCCAGATATTAACTGCTTTAAGCAGTTTCAGTAAGGGGGAAGATTGATAAAAACTACAAAGCTCTCAGGACCTTAAGTGAGGTGCATGCGTGTGTGTGTGTGTGTATGTCAAAGATTAAAGACAGAGCAGAGGAATTCTTTATTTATAGGAAGGCCTATTCATTTGTTCATTGATTCAGTGCCTGGGATCAAAATCAACAGGGCACCAAAAGAGAAAGCAGAGTAAAAAGACTGAAATATTCTAGCAAATTCACTTTGAGGTGGTGGCTTCCAGTAGCTAATTGAAATGGTTGGGAGAGCAAATCACACTGCTGCTGCTGCTGCTGAGTCGCTTCAGTCGTGTCCAACTCTGTGCGACCCCATAGACGGCAGCCCACCAGGCTCCCCCGTCCCTGGGATTCTCCAGGCAAGAACACTGGAGTGGGTTGCCATTTCTTTCTCCAATGCATGAGAGTGAAAAGTGAATGTGAACTGGCTCAGTCGTGTCTGACTCTTTGCGACCGCATGGACTGCAGCCCACCAGGCTCCTCCGTCCGTGGGATTTTCCAGGCAAGAGTTCAGAGTGGGTTGCCATCGCCTTCTCCGAATCACAGTGCTCGGAGACATCAAAATGTTCTCCTCTTTGGCAAAGTTGTGTTCCACGCCTCGCGTTGGCTGTGACCCTCTTGCCTGCTCCACCACACACTGCCTTCTGCTCTGTTGGAGCTTGCGCAGCTCATAAGAGGCCTACTACTAGAGTCACTGGGTGGAAAAAGAAAGTGAAAGTGACGTCACTCAGTCCTGTTCGACTCTTCGTGACCCCATGGACTGTAGCTTGCCAGGCTCCTCCATCCACGGGATTTCCCAGGCAAGAGTACTGGAGTCAGTTGCCATTTCCTTCTCCAGAGGATCTTCCTGACCCAGAGATCGAACCAGGGTCTCCTGAATTGCAGGCAGACACTTTATCGTCTGAGCCACCAGGGAAGTCACTGGGTGGAAGACCAGTATAATACAAATGATAAACGATGTAAAGTAATACTTATATCCAGCGGCTCACGAACACATCCACAGCACCACAAGTCAAAATTTTGCCTCAGTAAGAGTCTGCTTTATAACTTCCATGCTACATGGATTTTAAGGTTAATTTTCTCCCTGCTTCTCATTTGATGAGTACGTGGTTGTAAACTTAGTGCCAGATGCCTCCTGACCAGCCTCAGATGTTGCCGGAGGATATTAGTCTAAAGGTTACTCCTTCATTGTATTTGTCAAAACTGATTAGTTTCTTTCTTCTCCTTTGATGAGCATTTTATGGATTTAGATTAGCTATTCATAAAAGAAGCACGGCCCAGTCCACTGGAGGAACACCTCGGGAATTGTGCATCCCACCACCAGGACTAACAAAGCAGAGGAGATAAGACACCTGCTTTTGAAGGGAAAGGTTGGCTGCCCTGGTGAATTAGTTTGGGTTTTGTGCTTTGAGACTTGTTTTTGTTAATGTTCTTGCTAAGTAAGCAAAAGGACTGGTGCAGAGAAAAAGTAGTAAAAGAATTCTTTCCATGTCTCCCCTCTGTGGTACTCTGAACCACTTCATGAAATGAAGACATGCTTAAAATAACATGACTTACTCAGGCTACCACTGTATGAATATCCCCAAGTAGTCTCTTTTTTGCTGCTTTAATCTCTCTAAGCTATAGGTTCAGTTGGATTTCCTCCTCTTAACCATAAAACAGAAAATGATGTAAATGACTATATCCTCTGTCCCTTCAAAGGTGCATTGGAGAGAAGTTTGTTCATTACATACAGTGGGTACCATAGCCAGTAGGGCTTAATTCTCTCAAAATTGTCTAAATATCACTAACAGACATTCGTGTCTACTTGCATGTTGGATAAGAACTATAGGGTACAACTTATGGTCAATAAAAGACTAAAGATCAAAAGCCTTCAGAGCTGGAAATAGTCAAACAAAAATTCAAGATAATGCCTCCATCAACTCTCAAAGTTTTTTTTGTTGTTTGTCTGTTTGTTTTAGATATACAAGTTAATTTGGTTGTTGTTTATTACAGATGGTAAAATTCACACTTTTTTAGGTGTAAAGTTTGAGGCATTTTGACAAACTTATGGAATCATGTGCGTGCTTAGTCGCTGAGCTGTGTTTGACTCTTTGCAACCCCATGGACTGTAGTCTGCCAGCTCCTCTGTCCATGGACTACTCCAGGCAAGAATGCTGGAGTGGGTTGCTATTTCCTTCTCCAGGGGATCTTCCAGACCCGGAGACAGAACCCATGTCTCCTGCATTGCAGGCAGATTCTTTACCACTGAGCCACCAGGAAAGCTGGTATGCAGTCATGTAACTACCACCAAAATCAAGATAAAGGATAATTCCTCATGATCCTTTATAGTAAATTCCCTTCCCTCACCTCCAGCTATCAGCAACCACTGATCTGATTTTTTTCCTAGTTTTTTCCTCTTCTGTAATGTCACATAAATTATATGACTTTGTGTGGGTTTTCTCTATTAGTCTTTGCCCTGCTTCATTCCGCATTCCAAGACCAAATTTGCCTGTTACTCCAGGTGTTTCTTGACTTCCTACTTTAGCATTCCAGTCCCCTATAATGAAAAGGACATCTTTTTTGGGTGTTAGTTCTACAAGGTCTTGTAGGTCTTCATAAAACCGTTCAGCTTCTTCAGCATTACTGGTTGGGGCATAGACTTGGATAACTGTGATATTGAATGGTTTGCCTTGGAAACGAACAGAGATCCTTCTATCGTTTTTGAGATTGCATCCAAGTACTGCATTTCAGACTCTTTTGTTGACCATGATGGCTACTCCATTTCTTCTGAGGGATTCCTGCCCACAGTAGTAGATATAATGGTCATCTGAGTTAAATTCACCCAT
Organism: Oreotragus oreotragus; assembly: GCA_006410675.1. NCBI lineage: Eukaryota > Metazoa > Chordata > Mammalia > Artiodactyla > Bovidae > Oreotragus > Oreotragus oreotragus. Next base: position 377,019 of record SJYX01007829.1, on the reverse strand, counting down.
TCCAGTCCATTTTAGTTCGCTGATTCCTAGAATGTCGACGTTCACCCTTGCCATCTCTTGTTTGACCACTTCCAATTTGCCTTGATTCATGGACCTGACATTCCAGGTTCCTATGCAATATTGAAATGAAAAGGACATCTTTTTTGGGTGTTAGTTCTACAAGGGCTTGTAGGTCTTCATAAAACCGTTCAACTTCAGCTTCTTCAGCATTACTGGTTGGGGCATAGACTTGGATAACTGTGATATTGAATGGTTTGCCTTGGAGACGAATAGATCATTCTGTCGTTTTTGAGACTGCATCCAAGTACTGCATTTCGGGCTCTTTTGTTGACCATGATGGCTACTCCATTTCTTCTGAGGGATTCTTGCCCTCAGTAGTAGATATAATGGTCATCTGAGTTAAATTCACCCATTCCAGTCCATTTTAATTTGCTGATTCCTAGGATGTCGACGTTCACTCTTGCCATCTCTTGTTTGACCACTTCCAATTTGCCTTGATTCATGGACCTGACATTTCAGGTTCCTATGCAATATTGCTCTTTACAGCATCGGATCTTGCTTCTATCATCAGTCACATGCAGAACTGGGTATTGTTTTTGCTTTGGCTCCATCCCTTCATTCTTTCTGGAGTTATATCTCCACTGATCTCCATCAAAATCGAGATTCCCAGTATTTGAAGAACGAGGTCTTTATTGCCCACTTTGCCCCCACTGGTTACACACAAGCTGCTCCTCGAGCTGTTGGGGTTGCGTTCTGAGACTTGAGCACGGCTGTCTGCTTGGCGTCTGTTCCTCTCAGGGCCGGAGGGGCTTGCATCTTCCCCGCAGCTTAGCTCTCAGGTGCACGTTAAAGTCCCCTCTGCCCTCATAGGATGTTTTCCCCTTCCGCCCCCTGTCTGAGCAGTAAAAGCACTGTCCCCGTTTTCTCTCTGCCTCCTTGTTTCTGCATGTGACCACTCTTATGTGGTGCTTCCCGCTGTGCTGTGACTTGGATTTCTAGAACTGGGAACAGCCAACTTTCAGTGACGTTGACCTCGCTGTGTCATTGTCCTCACTCAGCTGTATAAGTTAACCTCTGAGCACAAACCTTCCTGAGGCAAAAATGAGGAGTGGGGATAGGAAGCCACTGCTGAGTTAAGGGCCCAAACTGACTGAAATTAACGACATTTTAAGTCTTCTCCTGGGAATTGAAAACCTTTGGATAGACTAGTGATCCAAAGTAGTTCCATCAGATAGACTGTGCCAGTACTATTATCTCAGTATGGAGACAGTCTTCCCAGATCCTTCTAATAACTTTATACACACTCAACCATTCCTTCCCACCTTTAGATCCCACCTTGATGATGTCTACCTTCTGAACAGTCTCATCTCTCTGACCGCTTTATTATGTGCTGTGAAATGATAGATCTGTTAATCTGCATTTTGTCTAAAAGTGATACAGTGATAGCTTGTTCAGTTGTGTCCAGCTCTTTTTGACCCCGTGGACTGCAGCACGCCAGGCTCCCCTGTCCCTCACTGTCTCCCAGAGTTTGCTCAGATTCATGTCCATTGACTCGGTGATGCCATCCAGCCATCTCATCCACTGTCATCCCTCGATCTTTTCCAGCATCAGGGGCTTTTCCGATGAGTTAGCTCTTCACATCTGGTGGCCAGAGTATTCTGCGTCAGTGCACCCTGCGTCTGTGAAGGTGACATGTGACAGCTCAGCCAGAGCCAGTCCCGCTCCCTGCACACAGCGCTCACCATGCTCGTCGTTTCCTGTCACACTTCGCAGTGTTTCTTTCATTATTGATTGTCGTCCCTCTGCTGCCAAGTAGATAGTCATATGAAGGTATTAAACTAGTGGTTGGCACAGATTCCACCTTGTCAGTGAGATGCTGCAACTTGAACTGTACTGAAGGTAATATTTTTGTTCCTGTTGTGTGCCAAGGACAATTAGGTGGTTTGTAGATAGTAACTCATCTAATTCAAAACAGCTCTATTAAATAAGTTTTAACATTATCTCCATTTCATAGATGAGAAAATTAAGGCATAGAAGAGTTAAATACTTGCTTAAAGCTATGTGGTTAATAAGTGGCAAAGGCATGATTTATGCTTAGGTAGTTCGGCTCCAGTTCTTGCTCTTAATCCAGTATTATATTGTTTTTCTGAATGTCTAAATAATAGCAGAAATGCTTTTTCACAATCAGTATAAAAAATACCAAGTATCTGCTTCAGATAAGAGCTGTTTGTATAAAGTATTAGAATCTCTCCGTCTTGACATGAGTCTGTGCAAAAATTATAGCTCGTTTATAGTGAAAAACTTCAAACATTTAAGACTATAGCCTGCAGAAGGAAGTTGTGTCGTGATGCACAACCCTATACACACGTGTATTTTTTACTAAAACATTTCACAGCGCACTACTGACTTCTCCTATAAGCCATACATGTACTTGGATACATTTTATTCTGTTTATAAAAAAGCTTATATTTTCCTATATTGAATTCATACCTTAATGGAAATCATTGTACAGTGTGAAAAATGTAGGTAGAAAAATAGATGAGTCCTTTCATGAGATTTATTCTAAGTTCTTTGAAAAAGATTATTACTTGGGGAAGGCTCAAACTGTTAAGAAGCCATTTCAGACACTTTTTGGTTACAGAATCAAGTCCATGGGTCTCTGCAGATAATATAGTAAACATTTTAAACATTGTGTATTCCTCACTCCCAGTGGTAACCACTATCTTTAATCTTTAGTTTTCCATTAACTTGCTTTTATCTCCATGTTTCTGAACTTCACTTAAATAGAATTGTTGATACTATATGTATTCTGTAACTTTGTGATTTAACATATTCTTAAGATTGATTTTTCTTAGGATATATGGCTGTAGGCTTTTTTTTTTTTTCACTGTCATGAACTTCCACTAGGAGTTCAGTTCAGTTTAGTTGCTCAGTCGTGTCCGACTCTTTGCGACCCCATGAATTGCAGCACGCCAGGCCTCCCTGTCCATCACCATCTCCTGGAGTTCACTCAACTCACATCCATCAAGTCAGTGATGCCATCCAGCCATCTCATCCTCTGTCGTCCCCTCTTCCTCCCGCCCAATCCCTCCCGGCATCAGAGCTTTTTCCAGTGAGTCAACTCTTTGCATGAGGTGGTCAAAGTACTGAAGTTTCAGCTTTAGCATCATTCCTTCCAAAGAACACCCAGGACTGATCTCCTTTAGAATGGACTGGTTGGATCTCCTTGCAGTCCAAGAGACTCTCAAGAGTCTTCTCCAACACCACAGCTCAAAAGCATAAATTCTTCGGTGCTCAATTTTATTTATGGTCCAACTCTCACATCCATACATGACCACTGAAAAAACCATAACCTTGACTAGACGGACCTTTGTTGGCAAAGTAATGTCTCTGCTTTTGAATATGCTGTCTAGGTTGGTCATAACTTTCCTTCCAAGGAGTAAGCATCTTTTAATTTCATGGCTGCAGTCACCATCTGCAGTGATTTTGGTGCCCCCAAAAAATAAAGTCTGCCACTGTTTCCACTGTTTCCCCATCTATTTCCCATGAAGTGATGGGACCAGATGCCATGATCTTAGTTTTCTGAATGTTGAGCTTTAAGCCAACTTTTTCACTCTCCTTTTTCACTTTCATCAAGAGGCTTTTTAGTTCCTCTTCACTTTCTGCCATAAGGGTGGTGTCNATCTATTTCCCATGAAGTGATGGGACCAGATGCCATGATCTTAGTTTTCTGAATGTTGAGCTTTAAGCCAACTTTTTCACTCTCCTTTTTCACTTTCATCAAGAGGCTTCTTAGTAACAAGGACTAAATTTCCCCTCCCATCTGGTAGAACTGAGAAAAAAAAACCAGCAGGTAAAATATTTGGGGAAAAATGTCTTTGAAGATAACAGGCACCAGGCCACAAAGGTCATTGGTCCCTGAAAAAGGGAAATGAACAGATGGAGCCTAATGGTTACTTCATCTTACTGTCCAAAAGAGTTTTCAGGCTGCTACACAAGGAAGGGAACCCAGGGACCACTCTGAGTTGAGGAAATACTGACAGATTCTGGGGCAGCTTCATGGGAAGCAAGCAGGGCAGAGTAAGGACCAGAAGAGGAGCTCCAGAGAACTGCGTTACAAGAAACGCTCGTTCAAGCACAAGGAGGATGACAGGTGATGGCAGTATTAGTCAACACAACATGAAGTGCAATGTAAGTGGTTACTATGCAGGTAAATAGAAAAGATGTTTTTAACAGTGTGGTGTGTTTTAGTTCAGTTCAGTTGCTCAGTCATGTCTGACTCTTTGCAACCCCATGGACTGCAGCACTCCAGGCCTCCCTGTCCACCACGAACTCCTGGAGTTTACTCAAACTCATGTCCATCGAGTCAGTGATGCCATCCAACCATCTCATCCTCTGTCAGCCCATTCTCCTCCTGCCTTCAATCTTTCCCAGCATCAGGGTCTTTTCCAATGAGTCAGTTCTTTGAATCAGGTGGCCAAAGTATTGGAGTTTCAGCTTCAACATCAGTCCTTCCAATGAATATTCAGGACTGATTTCCTTTAGGATGCACTGGTTGGATCTCCTTGCTATCGAAGGAACTCTCAAGAGTCTTCTCCAACACCACAGTTCAAAAGCATCAGTTCTTTGGTGCTTGGTTTTCTTTATAGTCCAACTCTCACTTCCATGCATGACATGACTATTGGAAAAACCATAGCCTTGACTAGACGGACCTTTGTTGGCAAAGTAATGTCTCTGCTTTTTAATATGCTGTCTAGGTTG
>SJYX01007829.1:326957-371679 GCA_006410675.1 Oreotragus oreotragus | reverse complement strand
CTTTCCTTCCAAGGAGTAAGCATCTTTTAATTTCATGGCTGCAGTCACCATCTGCAGTGATTTTGGTGCCCCCAAAAAATAAAGTCTGCCACTGTTTCCACTGTTTCCCCATCTATTTCCCATGAAGTGATGGGACCAGATGCCATGATCTTAGTTTTCTGAATGTTGAGCTTTAAGCCAACTTTTTCACTCTCCTTTTTCACTTTCATCAAGAGGCTTCTTAGTAACAAGGACTAAATTTCCCCTCCCATCTGGTAGAACTGAGAAAAAAAAACCAGCAGGTAAAATATTTGGGGAAAAATGTCTTTGAAGATAACAGGCACCAGGCCACAAAGGTCATTGGTCCCTGAAAAAGGGAAATGAACAGATGGAGCCTAATGGTTACTTCATCTTACTGTCCAAAAGAGTTTTCAGGCTGCTACACAAGGAAGGGAACCCAGGGACCACTCTGAGTTGAGGAAATACTGACAGATTCTGGGGCAGCTTCATGGGAAGCAAGCAGGGCAGAGTAAGGACCAGAAGAGGAGCTCCAGAGAACTGCGTTACAAGAAACGCTCGTTCAAGCACAAGGAGGATGACAGGTGATGGCAGTATTAGTCAACACAACATGAAGTGCAATGTAAGTGGTTACTATGCAGGTAAATAGAAAAGATGTTTTTAACAGTGTGGTGTGTTTTAGTTCAGTTCAGTTGCTCAGTCATGTCTGACTCTTTGCAACCCCATGGACTGCAGCACTCCAGGCCTCCCTGTCCACCACGAACTCCTGGAGTTTACTCAAACTCATGTCCATCGAGTCAGTGATGCCATCCAACCATCTCATCCTCTGTCAGCCCATTCTCCTCCTGCCTTCAGTCTTTCCCAGCATCAGGGTCTTTTCCAATGAGTCAGTTCTTTGAATCAGGTGGCCAAAGTATTGGAGTTTCACCTTCAACATCAGTCCTTCCAATGAATATTCAGGACTGATTTCCTTTAGGATGCACTGGTTGGATCTCCTTGCTATCGAAGGAACTCTCAAGAGTCTTCTCCAACACCACAGTTCAAAAGCATCAGTTCTTTGGTGCTTGGTTTTCTTTATAGTCCAACTCTCACTTCCATGCATGACATGACTATTGGAAAAACCATAGCCTTGACTAGACGGACCTTTGTTGGCAAAGTAATGTCTCTGCTTTTGAATATGCTGTCTAGGTTGGTCATAAATTTTCTTCTAAGGAACAAGTAAGTGTCTTTTAGTTTCATGGCTGCAGTCACCATCTGCAGTGATTTTGGAGCCCAAAAAAATAAAGTCTATCATTGTTTCCACTGTTTGCCCATCTATTTGCCATGAAGTGACTGTGAAGAAGGCTGAGCACCAAAGAATCGATGCTTTTGAACTGTGGTGTTGGAGAAGACTCTTGAGAGTCCCTTAGACTGCAAGGAGATCCAACCAGTCCATTCTGAAAGAGATCAGCCCTGGGATTTCTTTGGAAGGAATGATGCTAAAGCTGAAACTCCAGTACTTTGGCCACCTCATGCAAAGAGTTGACTCATTGGAAAAGAGTCTGATGCTGGGAAGGATTGGGGGCAGGAGGAGAAGGGGACGACAGAGGATGAGATGGCTGGATGGCATCACTGACTCGATGAACATGAGTCCGAGTGAACTCTGGGAGATGGTGATGGATGGGGAGGCCTGGAGTGCTGCGATTCATGGGGTCACAGAGTCGGACATGACTGAGCGACTGAACTGAACTGAACTGATGGGACCAGATGCCATGATCTTCGTTTTCTGAATGTTGAGCTTTAAGCCAACTTTTTGACTCTTTCACTTTCATTAAGAGGCTCTTTAGTTCTTCACTTTCTCCCATTAGTGTGGTGTCATCTGCATATCTGAGGTTATTGATATTTCTTCCGGCAGTCTTGATTCCAGCTTGTGCTTCTTCCAGCCCAGCGTTTCTCATGATGTACTCTGCACATAAGTTAAATAAGTAGGGTGACAGTATACAGCCTTGACAAACGAACTCTTTTCCCGATTTGGAAACACTTTGTTGTTCCAAGTCCAGTTCTAACTGTTGCTTCCTGACCTGCATACAGGTTTCTTAGGAGGCAGTTCAGGCAGTCTGGTATTCCCATCTCTTGAAGAATTTTCCACAGTTTGTTGTAATCCACACAGTCAATGGCTTTGGCATAGTCAATAAAGCAGAAATAGATGTTTTTCTGGAACTCTCTTGCTTTTCCCATGATCCAGCAGATGTTGGCAATTTGATCTCTGGTTCCTCTGCCTTTTCTAAATCCAGCTTGAACATCTGGAAGTTCACGGTTTATGTACTGTTAAAGCCTGGCTTGGAGAATTTGAAGCATTCCTTTGCTAGCATGTGAAATGAGTGCAGTTGTGTGGTAGTTTGAGCATTCTTTGGCATTGCCTTTCTTTGGGATTGGAATGAAAACTGACCTTTTCCAGTCCTGTGGCCACTGCTGAGTTCCAAATGTGCTGGCATATTGAGTGCAGCACTTTCACAGCATCATCTTTTAGGGTTTCAAATAGCTCAGCTGGAATTCCATCACCTCCACTAGCTTTGTTCATAGTGATGCTTTCTAAGGCCCACTTGACTTCACATTCCAGGATGTCTGGATCTAGGTGAGTGATCACACCATCGTGATTATTTGGGTCATGAAGATCTTTTTTGTACAGTTCTGTGTATTCTTGCCACCTCTTCTTAATATCTTCTGCTTCTTTTAGGTCCATACCTTTTCTGTCCTTGATTGTGCCTGTCTTTGCTTGAAAACTTCCTTGGTATCTCTAATTTTCTTGAAGAAATTTCCAGTCTTTCCCATTCTGTTGTTTTCTTCTATTTCTTTGCACTGATCACTGAGGAAGGCTTTTTTTTTAATCTCTCCTTGCTATTCTTTGGAACTCTGCATTCAAATGGATATATCTTTCCTTTCGTCCTTTGTCTTTCGCTTGTCTTTTCTCAGCTGTTTGTAAGGCCTCCTCAGATGACCATTTTGCTTTTTTACATTCCTTTTCCTTGGGATGGTCTGATCACTGCCTCCTATACAATGTCACAAACCTTTATCCATAGTTCTTCAGGCACTCTGTCTATCAGATCTAATCCTGTGAATCTTTGTCACTTCCAGTGTATAATCGTAAGGGATTTGATTTAGGTCATACCTGAATGGTCGAGTGGTTTTCCCTACTTTCTTCAATTTAAGTCCGAATTTGGCAATAAGGAGTTCATGATCTGAGCCACAGTCAGCTCCCTGTCTTGTTTTGCTGACTGTATAGTGCTTTTCCATCTTTGGCTGCAAAGAATAAAATCAGTCTGGTTTTTTTGTTGACCATCCGGTGATGTCCATGTGTAGAGTCTTCTCTTGTGTTGTTGGAAGAGAGTGTTTGCTATGACCAGTGCATTCTCTTCGCAAAAGTCTGTTAGCCTTTGCCCTGCTTCATTATTCCAAGGCCAAATTTGCCTGTGGTGTGTTTATTTTATATCAAATGTAAAAATAAGACATTGGACAATAGTAACACAAAGGCGTGGAGGACAGAAATGGAAGTTATATACAAATTGTAAGGTTTTTGTATAACACAGAAGTGGTGTAATATTATTTGAATGCGTGCCATGATAGATATAATGTAAACCTGTAATCCTTAAAGTAACTACTTACATAACAGTTACAGGTGGCAAGCCAGCAGAGGAGAAAAGGAAATGTTTTCATTGCGATACAGTACCCTACTGCAGGAATATACAGCAATATATTATGTAATGTCCAGTGAGTAGACATTATATCGTACGTACCCTACTGCGGAAATGTACAGCAGCGTACTATATTATGTAATGTCCAGTGGATGCACATTTTACTGTACCCTACTGTGCGAATATACAGCAGTGTACTATATTATGTAATGTCCAGTGGGTGGACATTATATCGTACCCTACTGCGGGAATATACAGCAGTGTACTATATTATGTAATGTCCAGCGAGAGGACATTTCACTAGTTTTAGTTGTTGCCAGTACACATTTCCACTTTGAACGTATTCTCCGTGTCTCTTTATGTGAATCACAGGAGTGTCATATAGTTATGTGATACAGAATTACTGAGTTTGAAGCAGAGGTAAGGTAATATTGTTATCCAAAATGTTTTCATCAGTTTACATTTCAGCAGCAAAGTAGACAGTTTCTATTATTCTACACCCCCCAAAACATTCGGTGTTACCTGTCTTTCCCATTGTAGTCAGTCTGGTAGGTATGTAGCTGTATCTCATTGTGATGGTAATTTGCATCCGCTCTCATCCCTTTTAATTTTCCTCTCTTACTCTACCCCTCCTTTACTAATCCTTCACTTATCCCATCATAACACCTAGGAGCCTTAGGTCACCTCAGCAATGACATTAACACATAAAAAGCTCTGATCTACTGTGAATTATCTGCATGTGACCACTGGGGTACCAGAAGAAAGCAAAACATCTTTACAGATTTCATTCTGCAAGGAGGCATAAAAATGTGAAAAATCTTATTGTGAAAACTGTATACATGGAGAGAGAGAGCATGCATTTATTTGTTCGGCTGTAGTTCAGTGGAAGATCTCTGCAGATGTATGTATGCATGTGTTTGGCTGTGCCGGGGCTTTGTTTATGGCACGTGGCATCTCGTTCCCTGACCAGAGATAGAACCCGGGCCCTGCACTGGGAGTGTGGGGTCTTGGCCACTGAACCACCAGGGAGTTTCCTGGTCTCAGAAATTTTAAATACCTGTTTTCCTGATACAACTCACTTCCAGTTTGGATCATTGCTGTGAGTTAATTTAAATTGTTTGATGGAAAGGAAAAACACACTAACATCACTTAGACTCATTCCCTGCAGGTGTGAGATGAGTGACTCCGAAGACGAGGGCCCCCCCCAGCTTTCTTCATACGCCCTTGCAGCTCTGCAGGAATTTTATGCTGAGCAGCAGCAGCACCACTCTGACCTCCGTGGTGATGACAAGTATAACATCGGGATAATAGAAGAGAACTGGGTAAGTGACCGTGCTCCGCACCCATCAGGACGTGTTGGCAGTGTGGAGCGTGTTCTGTACTTAGTCCACTGTTGGTCTTCACCCCACCTAACAGCCCAGTTTGTCTCACTTGTCACTAGAAAGCAGATAGCCTGTTCAGTAGCTAAGACACTGGGAGTGCAGATTTTCCTCATTCTCACCCGGGCTGCTTGGTGGTCAGAGGAGATGTTTTAGACAGGGAAGAGCGTATCACCGTGTCCAACACAGATTGTACTTCTTTCTCGTAGACAGATTCTTTCTGTCAGTTTTTACTGGAGCCCAGCATTCCTTGTGGGAAGGGATCATTGCAGTAATGGGGCAACTGGTGTTAAACATGCTGTGAAAAATTGATGATAAAGGTTTTTAAAGAATATATTAATAGTTCCTGGTGCACAGTATGTATTTTAATTGTATTTTATGGCCCAAATAAAAATAGGAATTTTAAAAAGTGAGTTGAGGAAAGCTAAACTGTAACATAGAAATCTACCTATTTTGAAGCCTAGTTGAGAAATAGATGAGGCTTGAAATTTCTTTGACTACTTTGATCATCCATCTGCCTCTCTTCATCACTTCATAGCTGGGATTGTGTGTGTGCAGTCTTTTATGTTTTGTGCCAAGTTTAGATCTAAGTTATATAAAGTTTATATTTTACATAAAATTATATAAAATTCGTCTGTTTGAAACTGGGACAGAAATGTTTCTTTATATTTACTCTGAATGTTCCACCTACTCAGATGCCTCTAGTTTTCCTTCGTCATGTTTTCATCTTTAGCTTGATGCTTTGAATAGTAAATATTAGAAACCTGAATCCACCTTAAGGTAGTCTTTTTCTCTTTTCCTTTTGCTTTCTTAAATACTATGTACTTTCTTTTTGATTCTGAACGTAATCTATGGTTGGTGTAGAAAATAGGTAAAAACATGAATAAAACAAGTCATAATTTCACTACCTGAATTAACTATTTATATATTTTTGGCACTTGTTTTGGTTTGTTCACAAAAATGAAGAAATCTCCCAGGAAGTTTGGAAGAATACATTATAAAACTAGAGGATAAGTCCAGGAGGGATGAGTGAAACTTTTGGATGTAGGTGACAAAGATCCTAGAACCTTCTGGAGAAAGCACGTCACCTCCAGCGTCTCAATACAGGTCACATTGCACTTCTCAATAGCTTTATTAGAAACTAGGAAAACAATGAAGCACTGCCTTCAATATTTAGAGTGAAAATTTCATTCAGTCTAGGATTCTATGCCCAGCTGAGTTACCAATGAAATGTGAGGATAAAATCTTAACTGTGTAAGACATGGTAAGTCTCACAGCATTGACTTCCCATGCACCACTTCTCAGGAGCTACAGGATGATATTGGGAGAATTAGGGATAGTTTCAGAGAACCCAAGCAAATGCAACAGTGGTTTGTTTATTAACTCTAGAAGAATAAGAGGTGCCATACCAGAAGGAAGCGCAGAATATATTGCATGGCCCAGCAGTAGCACTGGCTGTTGATAGAGTTCATATTGGTAAGTAGGTATGAATTAAAAGGACAAGTGCCAGGTCTAATATAATTCACTCGTTCCTGTCACAGCAGCTGAGCCAGTTCTGGTACAGCCCGGAGACGGCCCTGCGCCTTGCTGAGGACGCTGTGGCAGCTGCCGGGGAGGGTGGCAGGTGAGATACTGGGTTCGCTTCTCTTTTGCCTTTTAATCTAAAGTAATACTTTAAATGTCCTTCCTGGATGAGAGATGGTTCATAAGAAGGTTCAACTGTAATCTGGAAAACCTGTGTTTGATGATTTGAAGACCACAAGGAAGTAAGAAATGCTTTCCTATTGCATCTAGGGGCACACTCAAAAACCCTGTTCCGTGTAAGTCGTCTTAATCTGTTCCTTATTTTAACATTTTTCTAACCTGTTACTTTTATTTCCCTAGAATTACTTTAAAAGAAAAAAATGTTAATGTTTTTCTGAAATTTTAAGAATTATAGGTTTTGTTAGTTTGGTTTTTATTTCTATCAGAACTTTGTGTGCATATAAAGTCAAATGGTCCTGAAAGACTTGTGGAAAAAAGTAATCCATTGTTAATTTTCACCTTGGTGCCCCGCCTTGCCTTTCAGCCCTTCTACATTTCTAAACCTGTTTATATTGGCACTTGTTCATTTGTCACTCACAGACATCTCACCTTAAGAGACTAAGGATTTAGCTCCTTCATCCTCCACTGCACACCTGTGCTTCCTGTCCGTGCTCCCAGTAGTTATTACATCCATTTTTTTTATGGTTGGACTCATTGGTAATATTTTTTGAGGCTTTTGCTTCTACATACTTCCCTGATGGCTCAGCTGGTAAAGAATCCGCCTGCAATGGGGGAGACCTGGGTTTGATCCCTAAGTTGGGAAGATCCCTGGAGAAGGGAATGGCTGCCCACTCCAGTACTCTGGTCTGGAGAATCCCCATGGAGAAGTCCATGGGGTCACGAAGAGTCGGCCATGACTCAGCAACTTTCATGAATGATAGTTAGTTTGAAATTTCCTGTTTTATTCCCTTGGTTTGGGTTTTCCTATTAGTAGCTTCATAAAATGACCTTGTTTCCTGGAAGTGATTGTATAGAATTGGTGTTAGTTATATCCTGTCTTGGTTAAATAGGGTTTATATGTCCATATCACTGACCCTCAAATTTTCCCCAGTGGTGTAAATCTCTTAGTGGTGTAAATCTCTTAATCAGTGAACTCACACATATTTCAACTCCTTGGAAAAAAAAAAATACCCCCCCCCCACCTTCCCCGGCTTTGCCACCTCTTCTGTCTGGACTGGTTTACGTCCGACTCTGGTCTTGGTATTTCCCTCCACCATCTACCAAGTGTCCTCTTATCTCTTTTGTTCTGACCTTCCTGTATCCAGTATCCCAGTCCTTAGGTCACAGCTTTATCCTGGTTTGGAACATCCTTCAACACTTTTCACTAGACGGAAATTTTTAAAACCTGTCTGAAAATATTTTTATTCTACCCATTCTCTTGATGTGTTATTAAGAAAAACAACTTCTTATGAGAAACCTGTTTTTCCCATCCCTGGCCCCTGCTGGCTTAGGGTTTTCTCCTGATCCCCAGTGTTCTGTGTGTCCTGGTATGGTGCTTCATTTGTTGAATGGGGTGGAAGCCTTTCTGTTCTCATAACTCGGGTCCTCCAGTTTGGGGAAATTGTCTTTTTCTTCTGTTCTTTACCCGATTCATTTTTCTTTCTGTCCTTTTCACATGTTTTGTCTTTCTTACCTGACCTGGGAAAATTCCTCAACTTTATCTTTGAAACTTTCCACTGACTTTGCCGTTTCTGCTGTCCTGTACTTTATCACCTGTAATTTCTTAGGTCTCTGGATATTTATCATGGTATCTTGTTTATCCTTCTGAGGATATCACATTACAGGACTTCTGTTCACCGTCTCTGACTCCAGCATGCCTTTCGTGTTTTATTAATATTTTGGCTTTAGTATGTGCTGACTCTCCTGAGTTGTCTGCTGACCCTCTGCTGTGTGCTCCTAGCTGAGGTGGGCACGCTAAGGCTGGAAGCTCGGATACACGGGCAGGCTTTCTCTGCTTGGTGTCTCCAGTTGGCTGCTGTGGATCAGCTGTTCTCCTGGGAATGCCCGGTCAGTATATCCAGGCTTTTTCTTGTGGGCTGGTAAGAGCCCCAGAAAGAGCCACCTTCCTTCCTGGGAGTCACGCATCTCGTTGACCTCATTCTAGGAGGCACATAGGTCAGGGGTCCCAATATCTGGCGGGTCGAATGTGATCCTGGCCATTCCACACGGCCCTTCACCACTAGCTGTGCCCCCACCCCATCCGGAGAACATCCTTCCTGTTTTCTCCCACAGTGTGGAGGCTTGGCGCAGAGATGAGAATCCTGGGAAGTTTCCTCTTCAATAGACCTTCCAGAAACAGTCCCCCTGCACCCCTGCTTCTTGAGTTACCTGGTTTTGAGCTTCCTGAGCTGCAGGTGCTTCGGTGTCAGCGAGGCCCCCTCTCAGCCTTCCTGGCTGCCAGTTCGGTACTTGGCTCCCTTGGGCCTGCAGAGCCAGAAACCACCCAGCCCACACCCTTGCCTGTCTGTCAGCTTCCTGAGTGTGTTTCCTTTGTCTTCCCTCATTGTCTTGCTGTTGGAGATTTCCTTCTCATGATTTATTTGCTTTGAAGAAGCAAATCTAAATGAATGTGTTCCCTCTGCATCTTTATCTGAAAGTCCTAAGGCTTTTTCTTTATATATTAAATATATGAATATTACAAAATAACTTGAAAATATTTAGCTTGAAGCTTAAAAGTATTTGAAATAAATTTTGAGACCAACAGGAAAATAATAGGTAAATTCAGGTCATGGGCTGCATAACTCTTGTACCTAATGTTTTACATTTACCATGAAAAGTACATTTCATACTTAAAAATTATGAGTTGTAGATCTGTAAACACTAGATTCCTCCCAAATTCACTGCTGTTATCACTGTAGTTTGTATTGTTGTTTTAAGAAAATCTGAAAGTGGGCCATACTTTCTTAGTGAAGTGGTTATTTGTTGCTATACGCTATCACAAAGCTCGTTCATGAGCTGGGTCTCTGTTCCAGAATAGCGTGTGTGAGCGCCCCCAGCGTCTACCAGAAGCTGAGAGAGCGGCACAGAGACGTTGTCTCCGTCTGCATCTTCGAGTACGACCGCAGGTTTGCTGTATACGGAGAGGACTTTGTCTACTATGACTACAAGAACCCTCTGGACTTACCTGAGAGGATCACCACACACAGCTTTGACATCGTTGTGGCAGATCCCCCCTATCTTTCGGAGGAATGTCTTAGGAAAATGTCGGAAACCATCAAGCTCCTGACTCGGGGCAAGATCCTGCTGTGCACAGGTGGGTGCTGGCCGACCACACACCCTGTGACCTCATTCCACTTACCTTCCTGCACCCGGGGGCTGAGGTGCTCCTGCCTCTCGGGGCCTGTTGAGAATTCTGTGGCATGACGCCCAGGAAGTGGGGTTTGGCACGGGGTGAGGGCGCCAGGAGTGCCATCTGTACACAGCAGTGTCAGTACTAGTAACATGTCTGGCTCAGCCTCTCTAGCCAGTAAAAAGAAATTTGCAACCTCTGGGGTTAAAGTGGATGTCAGAGGTCACAGAGTGAGACGTTAGATTTGGTTTACCAGAACAGAAGATGTTCTCACTGGTGAGGGAGGGGGATTATCCTGGTGTTTCAAAATGAAAACATGAACTGTAGGTCCCCCTACTTTTAGGCCTGCAGCCCCTCGCTCCCCCTGGTGCAGCGGGTGCTGAGGACGGGCTGGAGGGAGACGTGCAGTCATCAGCCAGAAGCTGGTACAAATGTATCTGTATGAGTTTGCACAATTAGATATTTACTGAGAAAGGGGCCCCTGAGTCCAAGTTGGAAAAAGTTTTTAGTAAAATTATCTTTTGTTACTTTGTAGAATATAAGCAAGTTTTACAATTTCTAAGTATCTCAGCTTTGTAGAGGCAGAAAAATTCTTGATAAAGGGAAAAATAGTAGGAAGTTGGCAAAAATGTTGGAGGAAATAAAAGGAAAGCAGTGACCTTCCCCCTATTGCTGAGTGGAACTGTCAGCTCACCGCTCCTTGCCCTGGCCAGCGTGGCGCTGAGGCTTGTCTGGTGGTTCTCTTCAGGTGCTGTCATGGAGGAGGCGGCAGCAAAGCTGCTTGGAGTGAAGATGTGCAAGTTTATTCCAGAACACACTCGCACCCTGGGAAATGAGTTTCGCTGTTTCGTGAATTATGACTCCGGGCTGGACCGTGATCTGTCAGTGCAGCTCCCAGTGCAAGAAGGACCCAAGTGACATTTCCTCTCTGAAAAACTACCACCTCCCCAGTCCTCATTTTCGAGGTAAAGACATTATGATTTCCTTAGGATGTCCCTGGAGCTCAGGGTGCTCTTGCCGACTTGAGTCTGTGGAATTATATCTGGAGGAACTTTTAGACCTCATCTAGCCTGCTCTCCTCACTTAACACAGGTAAAGAGCAGTACGTAGTGACCAGCCAAGACCTCAGCCCCTGGCTCTAACAGCCAAGGGGGTTGTAGTTGAAGATGCAGTTTGTGTCCAGAAGAGGGAGGGCACGTGCCCAGTAAATATTTGTTAAATGAATTCCATTCAGAGAGAAAGTGCAAATAAAGGTTACCTTTCTGGATCTTGGCAGGGAAAGTCGATTCTTCCATTGGGAATGTGCTGCCTGTTCACAGCTAAAGTGAGCTAAGCTGATGAACAGTTAATGGAACTGCAGTATTTTCCACATGCATGTTTGCACCATTTATATTTGCAGAGTGGCTGGAAGATGTTACACAGTGGTGGCAATGATTGAAATAATTACCTAAGGTTTGAAAGGCAGTTTTTCTTTTTGTGTATTTCTTTGTTGTTGACCTGAACCCTTCTGAAAGGTTCAGATATACCAGTATATCTAGTGGTGTATTCCGGATATACCACCACTAGGCTTACCTTATGTTGTTATTTTCAGAGGCTGAACAGGGAAGTAACATTCACCCCAAGCTGTATAGAACTACCCACATGTTTCAGTTCTGAATTTTTATTTGGAAAATATGAATTTTGCTCAGCACTGTTTTTCATGTACAACCTCTGTCAATATATAATACAAACTGGAAGTTCTCAGTAAAGCTTCCATTCAGATCAAACCAAGGCTGATGGTAAGTGGGGAAGAGAGCACATAGAGAGGCTGACTTCACAGTTGCTCTTAAAAACTTCAACCATAAAATTAAAACCTTAATTAAAACATCGTTTCCTCTGAGAACTAGTTGAGCCCATCAAAGCCGAGTCCAGAGAGAAAACCACAGCCAGCATGCCCTTCACCTACCTACAGATGTTACATAAATCAAGTTAAGAAGGTCTCACGTTTACAAATAGTTCTGGGGTTTAGCTGCGGTGCTAGAAGAGGCTACTCCTGCCTTCTAGAAACTGTAAGTCTGCCCACTTAATAGCTCCTGATGCCCTTAAAACTAGCCAGATACCTGGGAATCGGCACAGACCTCACATACCACACTCTGACCTCACTGCCTCTTTCCACAAACTGGCCCTTGACTTTGAAAAGTGAAAAACTTTCTACCTGTATAAACCTGTGGTGATTTATATCCTCATGAATAAAGTGAGACTGGGATGAGCTGAGCTGCCCATAGGGAGGGCAGGTCCTGTCCAGGCGTGTCCACTGGTGACCAACCGAAGCAAGAGTCAGCCTACCTGAGCTTCTAAAAATTCCTGCTGAGGAAGTGAAAACAATGTTTATAAAATGTTTACAGATCAGGTAAAAACAATATACTTGCTCAGAATGGCTAATATGAAAATACTTTGTTCCTGCCCCTATTGAAAAAATAGCTGAATAAACGGTTTACACTCTACTTTTTTAAAAAGACTGCAAGCATCCGTCTGTTCTCTGAGGCTCACCCCTCCCATGATCCTGGGGGCGAGGCGGGCCACCCCGCTCAGTCGCCAGCACCTTCCAGCTACCCTGCGCTCCTGCTCGAGGAAGTCCGGTCCGGTCCACCGCTGGGAGCGTTTCCTCGGCCCCGGGTCCCAGATGGGCGGTCAGGGCCGGGCCGACTTGTCAAGGCTGGAGTTGGCGGCGTCCACGTCCTTGTCCGGCCCGGGCACGCAGGTGCAGCCCACGGGCACGGTGACATACTCCTCGACGTAGACGGCGCGACCGCCCGCGCAGCCCGGGGTCCGGCGCAGGACCACCGCGGGCACGAGCACTGGGGCGCTGCGCAGGCGCACGTCCTCCTCCCCGCGTGGCCCGGTCAGGCAGCCCCGGCACAGGCAGTAGGCCTCGGGCAGGTACCGCGGGAAGCGGCCCGGGTCGTAGGAGATCCTGCGGGGAGAGGGCGGCGCTGGGGCCCGGGCCACACTCCCTGAACCGCTCCCGGAGTCTACCACACACCCCGAAAAGGGAGATGCCCCTCCTCAGCCCAGAGCCTGCAGCTCCTCCAAGGGTCCTGTGGCCTCCCGCTCCGAGCCACCAGACCCGTTCAGGAGGCCCAGACCCAGGTCCCTCTGTCTGTCAAGGTCCACACAGCCCCTTGTTCGTGCGAAGGGGCTGAGTGACACGGGGAAGGGGGAGGGCAGGCCGGGACCTGGAAAGTGAAGGAGACCCTAAACCCGACCACTCCATGTTCCTCCAAGTTGCCCTACTTTCTGGTCAGATGCCAAAATCCAAGTGTCAGCAGCCCACAACAGGCCTGCAGCTGCTGGCGGACTCTGACCCCACCTCCCTGAAACCAGGAGGGCACTGGTGGGGACCAGCGCTCCTCCCTGACATCCCCCACGTCACAAGCTTGCCATGACCCGACTCTCATCGCTGTTCATCTGCCCTCTTCTAGAGCTGAGCCCTTGTGATCCTGAAGTCTCAAGAGTCACAGCTGTGACCTCTGACCTCATGGGGGACACACTGTATGCCAGTCACACCCAGGAAGGCCCCGGAATACTAGCCCCATGGGAGCACAGGACAGAAATGAACCAAACGCGATCAGCCCAAGGGGATCTCTGTGGACTGGTCTTCCCTGGCCTACACTGCCTGGGACTGCCGGGCAGCAGCTGAATTAAGAAGTGTCCAGCTAAGAAGGCCCTTTACACGACCCGTTATGGAAGCACAGATGCGGGAAGGCAAGTGATGGGTGACAGGGGAGGTAGAACCTGACCGGCTGTCAGCGTTGGAGGCAGGAGACCGTGTCAGCCAAGTTAACTGCCCACGGCCTGGGGGCAGCCATGGCCCCTGCCTTGAAGGGAGGTCCATGGCTTGCTTCCTCCTTTGGGTCCAGCAGCTTTAGACACTGATGGAGCAGATGGCCGAGCAGGAAGACCCAGAAATGGCATCTTGGCAGCAACAAGTCCACCTGATGACACTGAGTACAAGCCACTTAGACAGCAGGAAAGAGCTACGACGGTCTGTGTGGGGTGATCACCAGAGGGACATGTCCGAGTCCTTGGCCACCACGTGGATGTGGGGATAAGGTCAGGAAAGGTCAGGTGACCAAGACAGGCGTTGCAGTGGAGAGGGAGAGCCAACTCAGGCGTAGACCACCCCCCCACCAATTCCCTTCTCATTGCTCTGGGGGGTGGGGGCAGAAATCTGTCGAGTTGAACAGGAAGAGGGCGGCAGGGCCAGCTGGCAAACACCCTTGTCTGCCCCAAGACCTCAGATCCACACCGAGCCCGTCCAGTGTGCACACACAGGGCTGACAACATGTTATGAGCTTTTCATCACTTACTGTCAGTCCTGCCTTTGCAAGAGCTTTACTTTTCCAGCTCTCCAAGCCCTGAACCGCCTCATTCCCATCCTTCAATGAGGGCACAGCACCCCTGGAACCCCTCCAGGCAGGAGTGGGGGTCATGTCAGGAAGAACCCCAGCTCCTCCGTTTTGCCTCCAAAGGCCTCCACAAACTGCTCCTGCCGCGTACCTCCCTGAGCTTGGGCAGACACCCTGGTCCTGCAGTGGGATGCCTGGTGGGGGCCGCAGCTGAGCTTTTGCTCAAGGTGAACTCTCTCCCAAACCAATCTCATTTCTTAAGGTCCAGTGCAAGTCAGTATCTTCAGTTTTCAGACTGCCTTAGTGAAAGTTTACCTTCACTTTCCCCATATTCCTACAACACTTCGGGCCTCTCAGACACAACTGCACTTTTTCCTCCCCTTCCCCTGGGAGGGAGAGGTAAGGGCTGCACCTGTCCTCCTCTCTTGCTCCAGCAAGCCCACCCAGTGCTGCACAGCAGATGATGAGAGAGTGGGTCTGACTCAACCCCTCAGCTTCCTGTCATTCACATCTTAACTTAGCATTAGAAGGACAACAAATTTATTATAATATTTCTGCTCACATTGAACAAATACCTGAGTGCCAGGGATGTTTCAGGCAGTAGGAATACAGATTAAATAATACAGTCATCTGTTGTCCAAGGACTCACCCTCTCCGGGGTAAATGTACAAATAAACAGTTAACCCAGCCATGGCAGCACGGGCGGCTTCCTGCCAAAGCGGAGCCCAGGTGGATTGGTCCAGATGGAGGGGAGGAAGGGCCTCTGGGCAGAGGGGCCTCTGGGCAGAGGGGCCTCTGGGCAGAGGTCAGAGCCTAGATTGGGACCACCAGTTAGGAGGTGCTACCCAGGAGAAGTGGTGTGGCTGGAGCCCTCTGTGGAGGGTCTGACTCTGAAGGCAGCAGGATGTTTAAGGAAGAAGTGACCCAATCTCCTGGAGTTTAGGTCTNGGGCCTCTGGGCAGAGGGGCCTCTGGGCAGAGGGGCCTCTGGGCAGAGGTCAGAGCCTAGATTGGGACCACCAGTTAGGAGGTGCTACCCAGGAGAAGTGGTGTGGCTGGAGCCCTCTGTGGAGGGTCTGACTCTGAAGGCAGCAGGATGTTTAAGGAAGAAGTGACCCAATCTCCTGGAGTTTAGGTCTCTTGGAGTACAGAGTGGAAGACAGTCTGGAGCCCAGGAGAGATCTTGGCTGAAAAGGGAGATTTTTACAGTATTAGCACATGAATAGTAGTTAAATAAGATCATTCATGGAAGTGTAGACAGAAACTCAACAGGTTTCATTCCAAGAGGGAAAAGAGGCAGGGCAATTAAATATTAACAGAGCCTTGAGAAACCACCAGCAAAATGAAAAGGCAGCCCACTGACCAGGAGAAAATATTTGCAAACCATACGTAAGGGGATAATACACAAGATACACAAAGAACTCGTGTAACTCAATACCAAAAAATAAAAATGTGATTAAAAATGGGTACAAGACCTAAACAGACATTTTCCCAAAGAAGGCATATAGATGTCCAACAGGCACAGGGACAGATGTTCATCATCACTGATTATTAGAGAAATGCAAACTGAAACCACAATGAGATGTCACCTACATCTGAAAGAATAGCGGTCATCAGAAAGACAATAAATAAATATTGCTGAGGACACAGAGAAAAGGGAAGCTTTGTGTACACTTGGTGGGAGTGTAAATTGGTGCAGACACTCTGGAAAATAATACGGAGATTCCTCAAAAAAGTAACAATAGAACTACTATATAATAGAGCAGTTCCACTGCTGGGTATTTATCCAATGCAAACAAATCACCACCTTTAAAGACATATGATCACTGCAGCATTATTTACAACAGTCAAGACATGGCAACAACCCAAGTGACCGCCAGTGGATGAATGGACAGAAAATGTGGTTATGTACAGTGGAATGTCATTCAGCCATGATCAAGAATGAAATCTTGCCATTTGCAACAACATGGATAGAACTTGAAGGCATTATGCTAAGTGAAGTCAGTCAGAGAGAGGACGATAAACACTGTGTGATCTCACTAATATGTGACATCTAAAGAAAACAATCATAGATACAGAGAAGAGAACTGACCAGTGTTTGCCAGGGCAGGGAGTAGAGGGTGGGCAAAATGGTACAGGGAGTCCATGGTACAGATTTCTGGTTATAAGTTGTGGGGATGTATAGCACAGCATGAGGACTAGCTAACATCCTGTGGCATACTTAGGAGTTGCTAACAGTAAACTCTTAGGAGTCCCTTGGAGGTCAAACCAGTTAATCCTAAAGGAAAGAAAGTCGCTCAGTCAAGTCCAGTGGAATTCTGCAGGCCAGAATACTGGCGTGGCCTAGAGGAAAACAGGCAAAACACTCTCCGACATAAATCACAGCAGGATCCTCTATGACCTACCTCCCAGAGTAATGGAAATAATTATACAGAGTGAAATAAGTCAGAAAGAAAAACACCAATACAGTATATTAACGCATATATATGGAATTTAAAAGATGGTAAAGATAACCCTATATGTGAAAGAGCAAGAAACACAGAGATAAAGAACAGACTTTTGGACTCTGTGGGAGAAGGTGAGGGTGGGATGATTTGAGAGAACATCATTGAAAGATGTATATTACCATATGTGAAATAGATCACCAGTCCAGATTCGAACATGAAACCGGGCTCTCAGGGCTGGTGCGCTGGGACAACCCTGAGGGATGAGATGGGGAGGGAGGTGGGAGGGGGATCAGGATGGCGACACATGTACATCCATGGCTGACTGGTGTCAATGTATGGCAAAAACCACTACAATATTGCAATGTAATTAGACTCAAATTAAAATTAATTTAAAAAATACTGGTGTGGGTAGCCTTTCCCTTCTCCAGGGGATCTTCCCAACCCAGGGATCAAAACCAGGTCTCCTGCATTGCAGGTGGATTCTTTACCTGCTTAGCCACAAGGGAAGCCCAAGAATACTGGAGTGGGTAGCCTATCCCTTCTCCAGCAGATCTTCCCAACCCAGGAATTGAACCAGGGTCTCCTGCATTGCAGGCAGATTCTTTACCAGCTCAACTACTAGGGAAGCCATCCTAAAGGAAATCAACCCTAAATATTCATTGGAAGGACTGATGCTGAAGCCCCAATCCTTTGGCCACCTGATGGGAAGCACTGACTCACTGGAAAAGACCCTGATGCTGGGAAAGACTGAAGGGAGGAGGAGGAGGAGGCAACAGAGGATGCGATGGTTGGATAGCATCAACAATTCAATGGACATGAGTCTGCGCAAACTCTAGGAGATACTGATCATTTTGTTAGATATGCAGATATTGAATCATTATAATGTACAACTGTAACTAACACAACCTGTCGATTGTATCTCAACAAACTAAGAACCTGAGCAGAGAGACTAAGTGCCAGAGCACTGCTGACCTGGTTTACACCTCCAGATTGGTCGGGTGCAGTAAGGAACCGAGTCCCAATTTACAAGTGTTTTCATTTGGATGAGAAATTATATGAGTGCTTAAAAAAACATCTAACTCTTAGAGAGGGACATTCAACAAAACAACACTCCAGTGTTGTTTCAAAGTGTCACAAAGTGCCACGACAGACAAAGGATGGAGGGACCGTCACAGACTGAGGGCCCTCAGCTGCCCCAAGGCTGGACCCCAGGCAGTAAGAGGCACCGACAGGACCCTCTGCCGGTCACAGGCCAGAACACGGCACCACCTCCACACACTTCCTCATCGCACTGAGCGGTGATGCTGACGTCTGGGCAAGGGGCACGGGATTTCCTTGTGCTTGTTTCACAGGTTCTTCTGTTACTTTGAAATTATTTCAAAGCATAGGATTAAATAATAAGAGAAAATATTTTTAAGTTTTAATAATATGAGACAATCAAGAAAATCTGAACCAGACTATTNGGCAAGGGGCACGGGATTTCCTTGTGCTTGTTTCACAGGTTCTTCTGTTACTTTGAAATTATTTCAAAGCATAGGATTAAATAATAAGAGAAAATATTTTTAAGTTTTAATAATATGAGACAATCAAGAAAATCTGAACCAGACTATTTGAAGATATTAAGGAAGCATTCACTTTGAGGTGTATTAATGGTACTGTGGTTTTGTTAACAGTCCTTACCTTTTAGAGAAACTACCAAACTTGCGAGTGTGTACACATGCACGCGCGCCCGCACACACACTGACCACGTGCCTCTGAACCTGACCCTGTCGGCCAGGGGTCAGGACACCCCCGCGCAGGCCCCAAGGGAGGCCCAGCGGTGCGGTGAGGCCAGAGGACTGCTGGGAGGGAGCAGCCCACCTGGGGGAATGGCCATGCGTGTGTGGGTGCCCACGTGTGCGCAGTGGGGCAGCGACCTGTAAGAAATCTGTGAAGCCAGAAGAACCTCACAGAAGAGCCTCACTGCCATCGAGAGCCCTGAAGCCCAGAGCAGAGTCTGGAGTTCCAGCCCTGGGAGCCACGAGGGGCTGTGAGTGGCAGACAGGCTCAGGGCGACACGGGGGCGCTCAGGCAGTGTGGACACCGCCACGGGAGGGACAGAACCGGCCTGGCAGAGAGGCCCTGCACAGCTTCCGCATTTGTGACCTGAGTCTGACCTCAGGGCACAAAGATCCCTTTCGCAGCTGGGGTTTGTCTTTCGACACNCAGGGCGACACGGGGGCGCTCAGGCAGTGTGGACACCGCCACGGGAGGGACAGAACCGGCCTGGCAGAGAGGCCCTGCACAGCTTCCGCATTTGTGACCTGAGTCTGACCTCAGGGCACAAAGATCCCTTTCGCAGCTGGGGTTTGTCTTTCGACACGGGTGACAGTCCCCATGTCACTGGCTAGTGGGCCTGACGGCTGCCTGGATGCAGTGACGGGTCAGAAGCCTCATCCGACTAAAACTATCCACCCCTCTCCCACCAGTCGGCCTTGGGGACACGCTGGCCAAGGCGCTGGAACAAGACCCATGCCCATTGTGCAGCATCTGGGTTCACGGCCGGGGTTTCTCTCAAAGCACAGAGATGCTGCCAAGGGAGGGGGCGCCATGCATCCATGCCATGGCACCCAGCACCGGGGGGCCTGTGGGGACCCAGACGCCTCAGGACACAGGACGATGCACGTTCAGGCCGATGCCCCCCAACCTCCCGCCTTAAGATCCCGGAAAGACCCTCGACTGGAACACTTTGTGAAGAACACTGCCATCAAGAGCCACCAGAGGGGTTGTCCCTGTCACCAACAAGGACACCACGGAGCGGCCCTGCGTGCGCGCCCGCCTAGGGGAACGGGACCCGGGCCAGGTCTCCTCTGCTGGGACCCACATGTGAAGCCTGGCCGCAGGCAGCGACAGCTGGCCGGCTTAATCCAGGAACAAAGGCCGTGGGCGGGGGGGATGGAAACCGAGCCCAGAGGAATGTGGGTGACGGCAGGGCCAGGAAAAGCCGCCGGGCCCGGGCGGTAGGAAACAATCTGAAGCAGCTCACGAGGACGGTGAGCAGGTCGAGGACAGAGCTGCCGAGTCGGTGCACAAACCTACCCTCCTTCTTTGCAAAACACAAACTAGTCCATGAACAACAGAGGCTGTGGGTTCATCTCTTCCACGTCAGTCAGTCTCAAGACCCCAGACCCCAAAGCCAGGAAGAAGCAGGGAAAGGCCCTCCGCCATA
This sequence comes from Oreotragus oreotragus, assembly GCA_006410675.1. Classification (NCBI taxonomy): domain Eukaryota; kingdom Metazoa; phylum Chordata; class Mammalia; order Artiodactyla; family Bovidae; genus Oreotragus; species Oreotragus oreotragus. Next base: position 351,717 of record SJYX01007829.1, on the reverse strand, counting down.
AGCACTGGAGGAAGTGGCCTCAACATCGTGGGGTCCCCAGATCCCAAGGTCAACAGACTTTCTTAAAGGGGCAGCCTGGAATGAGGGTCCTGAACCTACAATTTCATTCCAACCTGGTTACCAACCAGCAACAGGGGCACGTCACCCCCACTGGTTCTCAGCAAAGTGGAGGTCCCCCAGCTTCCTGAAGGCAGGACTGATAATGTGACATTTTTATCAATGTTTTCTGCTTTAAAAAGATGGCTGTAATCCAGAGGTTACAAGGTATCAGAGACTCTGCCCAAAGTAATCTGTCAAGTCAGGGCAGTTCTTGTCAATTTCTCTTAAAACTTGGCAAGCTGACCCTAAAATTCACAGAGACAGAAAAGGGCCCAGAATAGTCTAGACCATCATGGGGATGGACAGGGGGACCTCCCACTAGCTGTCAAGACAGCAGCTGGTAACAGCAGTGGCCCTTGGGGAAGTTTAAGGGGGAATGGTCCTAGAACTTCTCCTTCAGGGGTGCAGCTGAGGCAGAAACCAGTCTTCCAAACTGGTTTCCAGAATCGCGTGGTGACATGGGGCCTGTGACAGCCCCGACCTCACCCTTCACCCCACACCCAGGAGTTCAGCCCTCTGGCCACCAGGAGGCCCAGGACAGAAGCCCCTCCAGCTGGGCTGTAGCCCCAGGCACCTCAGAGGTGGGGAGCGTTTTCCGATACACTTCCATCTCAGGATGCCCCCACCACCCGCTGGGACACCCCGGCCGAGGAGTCTAACTAGAGCTCGAGGCCACTGCTAACCCAGCGTGGACAGAGTGGTGCTGAGACTGCCAGACACAGCCAGGCGGTTGAGCCCTCCCCAGGGCTTGGAGCTCAGCCCAGGGCCAGGCCTGAAAGCCCCCTAGACAATCCTGCCCAGCCCAGTGGAGGGCTCCAGGCCCAGGTCTGAGGCCACAAAACACCGAGATGGGGTCTGTGGTTCCCTGTGGAACAGGCCCCACAGCTGGAGGGAGGGAAAGGGATGAGGGGACAGAAGACCTCAGCACCGGCACTTAGGCCAAGCCAGACAGGCCTTCAACATGGCCCTGCCTGACAGAAACCTGGGTGGTGCATCCCAGGGGAGGGCAGCAGGCCTGACCCGCTCAGACCCTGAGGCCACCCCTTGGGAGCACCTGGCCCCATGCCGTTGAGGACAGCCAGGGTCAGTCACCCCAGGCCAAGGCCACCATGCTGCCATTCTGAAGCTGAGCCAGACCCCCGGGGTCCTCTGCCCGCCAGGCTGGTCCCCATTCCCACCCCTGCAGGGGGACCCGAGGCCCCCCCAGGGCTCAGCCCCACCACCGGGGGTCTTGGAAAGGGTGAACCCACTGAGGCCACAGCAGACGCGCCCACCTGGAGGTCAGGGAAGAGCCCGGAGACACTGGAGGACCAAGCGCTGCCCGTGAACAGGGAAGGGGCCGGGTGAGCCAGCAGTCCCTGGCCCTCTCCTCCCTCAGGGCAGATGCCACACATTCTGGGCAGCCAGCAGGTCTCTTCAAAGGAAAACAGAACTCTTGCCACAGAGGCTCCAGGGAAGCAGCAGANGACACTGGAGGACCAAGCGCTGCCCGTGAACAGGGAAGGGGCCGGGTGAGCCAGCAGTCCCTGGCCCTCTCCTCCCTCAGGGCAGATGCCACACATTCTGGGCAGCCAGCAGGTCTCTTCAAAGGAAAACAGAACTCTTGCCACAGAGGCTCCAGGGAAGCAGCAGAATCTGGGGTCAGAGCCACGTTCTTGCGCTATCCCTGGGGTGAGCAGGCAGGCCAGCCCCTCATGTGAGGAGCTTCTGGAAGGTTACCGTCTCCCTGACCTCATCAGCTGGGGGCAGCGCACGCACAGCCCTCCTCCAAGCTTCACCAGGCGGCTCTGGAAGATGGATGCCAAGAGCCTGTCCACCCTCTGCCCGCCCAGCCCCGTGTTGGCCTGAAGAGCACAGACATTGTATCCAGATGTCGGGATCTGAGAGGTGACCACGCCACAGAACAGTCACGCACCTTCCAAGAAAACCACGTAGAGCAAGACCCAGCAATTGGGAAGACAACCTTTAAGGCACAACACTCTCACCCCGTGACAAGGCTCCCAATGACACTTGTATTTTTACTCTCAAACAGTGGTGGCTGCAGCCAAGCCTGCTGTGTTCTGAGAAGCTTGGAGAAAAAGAAAAACGATACAGGACCTTGACTTATTAAAGTCATTTATCCGTAAAAATATGCAGGGGAGACACGCCAACATTTAACAAGCAGCTTTCAACAATGAGCTTGTCCTTTCTCTTCCTCAGAGTCTGACGATGCACTCCCCCACCCCCATGTGTCACATGCTGTGGCTGGAGGCCACTCGCCTGGCCCTCTTCTCCCTCCCTCCCTGCCCTTCGTAACAGAAAGGACTAACCTGAGACAACGTGCAGACAAGACACAGACCCCCCCGTGAGGGCTGAAAGCTTCCCTCCTAAGTCATTAGGACAGTGAAGCAGCCCCAGGCGGCAGTGAACNGCCTGGCCCTCTTCTCCCTCCCTCCCTGCCCTTCGTAACAGAAAGGACTAACCTGAGACAACGTGCAGACAAGACACAGACCCCCCCGTGAGGGCTGAAAGCTTCCCTCCTAAGTCATTAGGACAGTGAAGCAGCCCCAGGCGGCAGTGAACTTGCTAAGGGGACAGAGACATGGCTCCCCAGGTTCAAAGATGCAAGGGCTGAGAGCGGGTGGGCCGGTGCTGCCCCCTAGTGGCCACCCCTGGGAGCCCTGCTCCTGCCCATGGGCACTTGGGCCCTCGGTGCCTGAACACAGGTCTGACCCTGCACTAGGGGAGGGAGGTCATAGAGACAAAGCTAAGCAGGGAGACTAAGAAGGGGGAGGGCTGTCTCCAGCGTCAGGCCCTTCACCTCCCTACTTCTCTAATTAACATTCTTTTACCGGGACTCCCCTGGTGATCCAGTGGCTAAGACTCCATGCTCCCAGTGCAGGGGACCTGGGTTCAATCTCTGGTCGAACTAGACTCCACACACCACCACTAAGACCCCGCACAGCCAAATAAATATGAAAATAAAAAAATATTCTTTACAATTCTTTTACAATGAAGAAAAAATGATGTCCAGGGCATAGCCCTGGGCAGTTGATTCCTCCACTGCGAGGAGGGCGGCTGACGTGGAGTTGGGGGTTGGGGTGGGGGGGCAGAGCGCCTGATTCAACCTCCTGAAACCGACATCACCAAACACCCACCGAGGGGCTCATGGGAATGAGGGTGACCCCTGTGGGCACCCNGGGGTTGGGGTGGGGGGGGCAGAGCGCCTGATTCAACCTCCTGAAACCGACATCACCAAACACCCACCGAGGGGCTCATGGGAATGAGGGTGACCCCTGTGGGCACCCTGCTGGCCTGGCTGGGACAGGGCTGACTCCCTCCACAAGCTGTTGCTGCTCCACCCCTGCTCCCCAGTCACCTGCACAGCGTTTGGGGTGCAGAGAGCAGAGCTGAGTTCTCTTGGGAGAATGCCACTTTGCCGCCGCCCCCTAACCCTGGGACGCCCATGCAGGTCCCCCAGGCAGGCTCATCCCCACGGCCCCACAGATGGCGGCCCCCACCCCTCCCATCAGGTCCTCGGCCTCCCCTGCTGGTCCGCCTCCTCCTCCCTGTCCTGCTGCTTTCTCTCTCCGTTTATCCCTGAGCTGCTGCTGTGATCCATGGCTTGTCTACTACAGAATAAACGTAGGTGTGGTCGCTTAAAGGTTCAGGAGGAATCAGCAAAGAAAAGTAGCAAAGGCTAAAAATATAAACCCCAAAGGAAAGTTATCTTTAGACTACTACCCAAAATTGAGGAATATAAACAAGTAAACATTACATAGCGTGTTGGAGGGTATTTATCTTTGGGGAGTCAATACAGCAATGTGTATCTTTAAACCCTAATAAACCTGTGTTCTTACAATAGGTTCCTTAACATGTCAGTGTAGCTTAAAAATATCTATTGAGCAACCACACTGATTTTATTTTTGTCATATTTGTTTCTAAGCTTAAGAGAAATAAACAGGATGCCACAAAGTAAATGAGAAAATATTTTTCTATTCTGGAGGCTGAATGTTGCTTTTCTAAGAGCCCATGGGGGGGAGCACAGTGGGGGAACAGTGGCCTCTGCACCTGTGTCCTGGCTGGGCCCCCCGCCCCGCACACCCAGGCTATGGGTTCCAGGGGTCTGACCTCCGTGCAGCCTGTGAGAGCACACGGTTCCCTCCAAGCCAAAGCTCTTGGGAAATGGGCGGCTGTCATGTCCCGCTGAAGCTCCATTTCTCCAGTATCTGCTCTTTCCTCATGACTGGTAAATTTCCCTTTCTGCTTTCCACTATAAAATTCAGATGCTTTGCCCAACCCACACCCCTCTTTTTGGAGCTTGGCCACGATGGTGGAGCAGGAAGACCGCGAGCTCATATCCTCTCACAGACACACCAAAATGACAAACATTTACACCAAAATAACAAACATTTACAGAGCAACTACTGATACATAGACCAGAACCTACCAGGAAAGATGCTCTGTGACTGAAGATAATGACACTCAGGCTATACACAGAAGCAAGAGACTATACATAGAAAATCCTAAAGAAACGACCAGAAAACTACTAGACTCTGTGAATTTGGTCAAGTGTCAGGATACAGGGCTTCCCAGGTGACTCGATGGTAATAAATTGGCCTGCCAACGGAAGAGATGCAGGTTCAATCCCTGGGTTGGGAATATCCCACATGCCTCAGGGCCACAACTCCTGAGCCTGTGCTCTAGAGCTGAGCCCATGAGCCCTAGAGCGCTCGTTCCGCAACAAGAGAAGCCACCGCAGTAAGAAGCCCACACGCGGCAGCTGCGGAATAGCCCCTTCGTCACAACCAGAGAAAAAGCCTGGGTGGCAATGAGAACCCAGCACAACCAAAATTTTACAAAATAATAACTAAACAAAACCTTTTTAAAGTTTCAGGATACAAAATATACATTCCTATACTCTAGATGGGGAAACAACGGAAACGGTTACAGACTACTTTTGGGGGCTCCAAAATCACTGCAGATGGTGACTGCAGCCATGAAATTAAAAGACATTTGCTCCTTGGAAGAAAAGCTATGACAAACCTAGAGAGCATATGAACAAGCAGACATATTTTGCCAATAAAGCTCCACCTAGTCAGAGCTATGGTTTTTCCAATAGTCATGTATGGATGTGAGATAGCTGGACTATAAAGAAAGCTGAGTGCCAAAGAATTGATGCTTTTGAACTGTGGTGTTGGAGAAGACTCTTGAGAGTCCCTTGGACGGCAAGGAGATCAAACCAGTCAATCCTAAAGGAAATCAGTCCTGAATATTCATTGGAAGGACTGATGCTAAAGCTCCAATACTATGGTCACCTGATGCAAAGAACTGACTCATTAGAAAAGACCCTGATGCTGGGAAAGATTGAAGGCAGGAGAAGGGGACAACAGAGGAAGAGATGGTTGGATGGCATCACCAACTCAATGGACATGAATTTGAGCAAGCTCCAGGAGTTCGTGATGGACAAGGAAGCCTGGCGTGCTGCAGTCCATGGGGCTGCTAAGAGTCAGACACGACTGAGCAACTGAACTGACTGATACTCTAACTAAACAAAAGATCAGAAAGAGAAATTCAAGAAACAATCCCATTTACCATCTCATCAAAAAAGAATAAAATACCTAGGAGTAAACCTACCTAAGGAGGCAAAAAACCTGTACTCTGAAAACTATACGATGCTGATGAAGGAAACAGAAGATGATACAAACAGATGGAAAGACAGAACATGTTCTTGACTGGAAGAGTATTTTTTAGATAACCATATTATCTACCCAAGGCAATATAGAGATTCAATGCAATCCCTATAAAATTACCAGCGGCATTTTTCATAGAACTGGAACAAGAAATTTTTAAAATTCACATGGAAATACAAAAAATCTCACTCTTGAGAAAGAAAAACAAAGCTGTAATAATCACACTCCCTGACTTCAGACTATACTACAAAGCTACTGTAATTAAAACAGTATGGTATTGGCACAAAAACAGACATATAGCTCAGTGGAACAGGGCAGAGAACCCAGAAACAGACCCACACACCTATGATCAACTCATCTACAACAAAGGAGGCAAGAATACACAATGGTGAAAAGACAGTCTGTTTAATAAGCACTGTTGGGAAAGCATGTAAAAGAATTAAATCAGAACATTCTCTAATTCCATACACAAAAATACATTCAAAATGGATTATTAAGTACCTAAATGTGTCCGACTCTTTGCGACCCCATGCACTGCAGCCCACCAGGCTCCTCCGTCCATGGGATTCTCCAGGCAAGAATACTGGAGTGGGTTGCCATTTCCTTCTCCAGGGGATCTTCCCGACCCAGAGATCGAACCCAGGTCTCCTACATTGCTGGCAGATGGTTTAACCTCTGAGCCACCAGGTAAGCCCCCAAATGTAAGGCCACATACTATAAAACTCATAGAGGAAAACACAGGAAAAACACTCTTTGACATAAGTCACAGTGATATCATTTTGAATCCACCTCCTAGAGTAATGAAAATAACAACAAAAATAAACAAAAGGGACCTAGTTAAATTTAAAAGCTTATGCACAGCAAAGGAAGCAATAAACAACCCACAGAATTAGGGAAGATATTTGCAAACAATGCAACAAACAAGGGATTAATCTCCAAAATATACAAACATCTCAGGTAGCTCCCCTTCATGGATCACAGCCTTGTCATGATGAAGGGGCTTATGTAACTAAATGAAACTTTGAGCCATGCCATGCAGGGCCACCCAAGATGGATGCGTCATGGTGGAGAGCTCTGACAAAACATGGTTCACTGGAGAAGGGGATGGCAAACTACTCCAGTATACTAGCCATGAGAACACCATGAACTGTGTAAAAAGGCAAAAAGGTATGACACCAAAAGATGGTCAGAAGGTGTCCAATGTGCTACTGGGGAAGAGGGGAGGACAACCACTAATAACTTCAAAAGAATGAAGCAGCTGGGCCAAAGCAGAAATGATGCTCAGCTGCGGATATGCCGATGCTGTAAAGAACAGTACTGCATAGGAACCTGGAATGTCAGGTCTATGGATCAAGGTAACCTGGACGTGGTCAAGCAGGAGGTGGCAAGAGTAAACTTTAAGATCTTAGGAATCAGCGAACTAATATGGACTGGAATGGGTGAATTTAATACAGATGACCATTATATCTACTACTGTGGGCAAGAATCCCTTAGAAGAAATGGAGTAGCCCTCATAATCAACAAAAGAGTCCAAAATTCAGTACTTGGGCTCAACCTTAGAAATGACAGAATGATCTCAGTTCATATCCAAGGTAAACCATTCAACATCACAGTAATCCAAGTCTATGCCCCAATCNTTATATCTACTACTGTGGGCAAGAATCCCTTAGAAGAAATGGAGTAGCCCTCATAATCAACAAAAGAGTCCAAAATTCAGTACTTGGGCTCAACCTTAGAAATGACAGAATGATCTCAGTTCATATCCAAGGTAAACCATTCAACATCACAGTAATCCAAGTCTATGCCCCAATCACTAATGGGGAAGCAGTTGAAGTTGAACAGTTCTATGAAGATCTACAAGACCTTCTAGAACTAACACCAAAAAAAGATGCTGGAATGCAAAAGTAGAGAGTCAAGAAATACCTGGAGTAACAGGCAAGGTTGGCCTTGGGAGTATAAAATGAAGCAGGTCAAAGGCTAACAGGATTCTGCCAAGAGAATGCACTGATCATAGCAAACACTCTTTTTCAACAACACAAAAGATGACTTTACACACAGACATCACCAGATGGTCAATAAGTCAAGAAATACCTGGAGTAACAGGCAAGGTTGGCCTTGGGAGTATAAAATGAAGCAGGTCAAAGGCTAACAGGATTCTGCCAAGAGAATGCACTGATCATAGCAAACACTCTTTTTCAACAACACAAAAGATGACTTTACACACAGACATCACCAGATGGTCAATACCAAAATCAGACTGATTACAGTCAGCAAAAACAAAACCTGGAGTTGACTGTGACTCTTATCCTCAGCTTCTCACAGCAAAACCACTAGGGAAACCCACTAAGCCAGTCAGGTACAACTTAAATCAAATCCCCTATGAATATGCAGTGGAGATAGGGAACAGATTCAAGGGATTAGGTTTAGTAAACAGAATGCCTGAAGAACTATGGGCAGAGGTCCATGATACTGTACAGGAGGCAGCAAACAAAACCATCCCAAAGGAAAAAAAAATGCAAGAAGGCAAAGTGGTTCTCTGAGGAGGCCTTACAAATAGAGGAAAGGAGAGAAGCGAAAAGCAAGGGAGAAAGGGAACAGTATACCCAACCAAATGCAGAGTTCCACAGAACAGCAGGAAGAGACAAGAAGGCCTTCTTCAATGCAAAGAAATAAAAGAAAACAGAAAGTGTAAGACTAAAGATCTCTTCAAGAAAACCGGAACTATCAAAGGAACATTACATCCAAAGATAGGCACAGTAAGGGACAGAAATGGTAAAGACCTAATAGAGGCAGAAGGAATCAAGAGATGGAAAGAATACACAGAAGAACTGTACAAAAAAAGATCTTAATGACCCGAATAACCACCATGGTGTAGTCTCTCACTTGGAACCAGACATTCTGGAGTGTGAAGTCAAGTAGACCTTAGGAAGCACTGCTGCCAATAAAGTTAGTGGAGGTGACAGCATTCCAGAAGAGGTATTTAAAATCCTAAAAGATGATGCCATTAAAGCGCTGCACTCAATATGCCAGCAAATTTGGAAAACCTGGAAGTGGCCACAGGACTGCAAAAGGTCAATCCTCATCCCAATTCCCAAGAAGGGCAGTACTAAATAATGTTCGAACCACTGGACAACTGCACTCATCTCATGCTAGTAAGGTAATGCTCAAAATCCTCCAAGCTGGGCTTCAGCATTAATGAACTGAGAACTTCCAGATGTTCAAGCTGCGTTTAGAAAAGGCAGAGGAACCAGAGCTCAAATTGCCAACATTCGCTGGATCATGGAGAAAGCAAGGGAATTCCAGAAAAACATCTACCTCTGTTTCATTGACTATGCTAAAGCCTTTGACTGTGTGGATCAAAACAAACTGGAAAACTCTTAAAGAGATGGGACTATCAGACCATCTTACCTGTGTCCTGAGAANAGAAAGCAAGGGAATTCCAGAAAAACATCTACCTCTGTTTCATTGACTATGCTAAAGCCTTTGACTGTGTGGATCAAAACAAACTGGAAAACTCTTAAAGAGATGGGACTATCAGACCATCTTACCTGTGTCCTGAGAAACCTGTATGCGGGTCGGGAAGCAAGTTAGAACTCTGTATGGAACAACTGACTGGTTCAGGACTGAGAAAGGAGTACAACAAGGTTGTTTATTGTCACCCTGTTTATTTAACTTACACACAGAGCACATCATGTGAAATGCTGGGCTGGATGAGTTACAAGCTAGAATCAAGATTGCCAGGAGAAATACCAACCACCTCAGATATATGGATGATACCACTCTAATTGCAGAAAGCGATGAGGAACTAAAAAGAGCCTCTTGATGCAGACGAAGAAGAGTGAAAAAGCTGGCTTAAAACTCAGTATTAAAAAAACTAAGATCATGGCATCCAGTCCCATCACTTCATGGCAAATATAAGGGGAAAAGGTGGAAGCAGTGACAGATTTCCTCTGCTTGGGCTCTAAAATCACTGCAGATCTAAGATCACTTCAGACAGCAGCCCTGAAGTTAGAAGACAATTGCTTCTCGGCAGGAAAGCTATGAGAAACATTGACGCTGTGTTAAAAAGCAAAAACATCACTTTGCCAACAAAGGTCCATATAGTCAAAGNTAAGGGGAAAAGGTGGAAGCAGTGACAGATTTCCTCTGCTTGGGCTCTAAAATCACTGCAGATCTAAGATCACTTCAGACAGCAGCCCTGAAGTTAGAAGACAATTGCTTCTCGGCAGGAAAGCTATGAGAAACATTGACGCTGTGTTAAAAAGCAAAAACATCACTTTGCCAACAAAGGTCCATATAGTCAAAGCTATGGTTTTTCCAATGGTCATGTATGGATGTGAGAGCTAGACAATAAAGACAGCAAAGCACTGAAGAAATGATTATTTCGAACTGTGGTGCTGGAAAAGATTCTTGAGCATTCCTTGGAATCAAGGAGATCAAATAGTCAACCTTAAAGGAAATCAACCCTGAATACTCTTTGCAAGGGCTGATGCTGAAGCTCCAATACTCTGGCCACTTGATGCAAAAAGTTGACTCATTGGAAAAGACCTTGATGCTGGGAAAGATTGAGGGCAGGAGGAGAAGGCGATAGAGGATGAGATGGTTGGATGGCATCACTGATTCAACGGACATGAATTTCGGCAAACTCTAGGAGATGGTGAGGCACAGGGAAGCCTGGCGTGCTGTAGTTTATGGGGTTGTAAAGAGTCGGACACGTAACTTGGTGACTGAACAATAGATAGCTCAATATCAAAAAAAACAATCCAACCAAAAAATAAGCAGATCTACACAGACATTTCTCCAAAGAAAACATACAGACAGCTTAAAAAGCACATTAAAAAATGCTCAACATCACTAATTATTCAATTCAGTTCAGTTGCTCGTCATGTCTGATTCTTTGTGACCCCATGGACTGCAGCACGCCAGGCTTCCCTGTCCTTCACCAACTCCCGGAGCTTGCTCAAGCTCATGTCCATCGAGTTGGTGACGCTATCCAACCATCTCATCCTCTGTCATCCCCTTCTCCTCCCACCTTCAATCTTTCCCAGCTTCAGGAGCATCAGGAATTATTATCTAATAATAACTAATTATTAACAAAATGCAAGTTAAAACTTCAATGAGATCTCATACTGGTCAGAATGGTCATCGTCAAAAAAACCTACAAATAATAAATGCTGGAGAAGGTGTGAAGAGGAGGGAACCCTCCTACACTGTTTGTGGGAATGTAAACTGGTGCAGCCACTGTGGTGAACAGTATGGAGATTCCTTAAAAAACTAAAAACGGACCTACCATATGACTCAGCAATCCCACTCCTGGGCACATATCTGGAGAAAAACATAAGTCAAAAAGATACATGCAACCCAATGTTCATATCGGCACTATTTACAATAGCCAGGACATAGGAGCAACCTAGATGTCCATCAACAGATGAATGGATAAAGGTGATGTGGTACATATATACAATGGAATATTACTCAGTCATAAAGAAAGAATACTTAATGTCATTTACAGCAACATGGATGGATCTAGAGATTGTCGTATTGAGTGAAGTCAGTCAGAGAAAGACAAATATGATATCACTTATATGTGGAATCTTAAAAAAAGGGTAGAAATGAACTTATTTACAAAACAAAGGTAGAGTCATGGATTTAGAAAACAAACCTATGGTTATCAGAGGGAAAGGGTAGGGGGACAAACTGGGAAACTGAGGCTGACATGTACATGCTACTACATGTAAAATGGGCAACAAGGGCCCAGGACCTACTGAACGATACAGGGAATCCTACTCAGTACTCTGTAAGAGCCTAAACAGGAGAAGAATCTGAGAAAGAACTGATAAATGTATATACGTATATAAGTGAATCACTCTGCTGTACACAGACTAACACAGCACTGTAAACCAAGCACATGCTAATATGGAAAAGGTTCAGATGCTTTGCCCACCACTGCCCACCTCCAGCTTTCTTCAGGAGCTTGGCCGTGACGGTGGTGCAGGAAGACCCCAAACTCACGTCCTCTCACAGGCACACCAAAATGACAAATTCTTACAGAGCAACTATTGATAACACAGACCAGAACCTACAAGGCAAGACCTTCTACAACAAAAGATGTAAAGAAGGAACAACGGTGACACAAGCCACAAGGGCTGAGCCACGGCACAGCCAAGCCCCACCCCGGGGGCAGGGGGTGAGCAACCCACAAACGGGGGACAACTACATCGCAGAGGTTCCCCCTCTCAGGGAACAAGAGGTCTGAGCCCATTCCGGCCTCCCCAGCCTGGGGATCCTGCACCAGGAAGATGCGCCCCTGGAATGTTTGGCTTTAAGGGCCAGTAGGGCTTACATCAGGGCATCCCTGAGGGCCCGGGGCAGGAGCAGTAATTTGAGAGAAGCCCAGGTCAGCCCCGCTGCTGATCCTGGTGAGTCTCCCAGGATGCTGGAGACTGAAGCTACTGGGGGCCACAGTCACAGGCATGGCCATTCCTTGGAGCTCCTTCCACCACGTGGACAATGGTGCTGGCACACACCACCGTGGATCCTCTCCAGTGTGTCACCTGGCCCTGCCCTGGCTACCGCCTGAGGCCCCAGTACCGGGACTCCTCAAGCTAAACAGCTAACTGAGCAGAAACGCATCCCCACCTGCCAGCAGACAGCCTGCCCTAAGACCCCTGGGTCCACAGCCCCCCTAGACTCACCAGTGAGCCGGCAACCAAGCCCAGAACCCCTGGACCTGGCTGTGCCCTCAGGACAGTGCCAGTCACCAGCGGGCTGACACCAGCTCTAGGGTCCTAGGGCCCGGCAGCCAGGGAGCCCAGGACCCAGCCCCCCGAACCCTGGGCCCCCGCCAGCCCCAGGACCACGGAAGCCCCGAGGTCTGCCGTGGCAGGACACAGCCCACCCAATGCCAGCCCTGAGATGCCTGGGCCCCTCAGCCAGCTGCCCCACCCTCCCACCAGCAGGCTGGCACCAGCCCAGGTCCCTAAGGCCTGGCACCATTGATCTGGGACCTGGCTCCACCCATCACTAAGGCAGCACTTGCCCCAGGCCCCAGGCTCCAGTTCCCCCTCCACCTCCAAGCCACCATGAGCTGTACACATCTTAGACCCCTCAGCAAGTCCCCCAGGATCCAGCATCACTCATCAGCAGGCCAGCACTGGCTCTGGGACACCCTGCAACCTGCAGCAGCTGTGTTAAGAACCTAGCCCCATCCCCCAGCAGCTGACACAGATCCAGAAACACTGGCCCCAGAGCATCCCACCCTGGAATTGCTCCCCGCCAACCCCGCCATGGGCCAGCACTGTCCCTGGGACCCCCAGGCCCTGTAGCCATCCTCCTTGTGACCAGCCCACAGTGGACAGCAGCCTCCAAACAAGACAAGGCATAGTACCAGAGCCAACTGTACCAGGGCCCTGAAACGCCTCCCAGACTCCCACGGCGGCCAGCCCCCCACAACAGAAAGACACAGGCAGCCCACACAGGGCTCACTACAATATACGGCTGTGGTGACCAGAGGGGACCTGTGTGCCACAAGAGGCCACTTCTCCAAGGTCAGGACACACAACCAACCTACCAGATACATGGAAATAAAAACAGCTGACTAGGCAAAATGAGGCAACAGAGGAACACGTTCCAAGGCGAGGAACAAGTTAAGAACCCAGAAGCACTAGGTGGAATGGAGGCAGGCAGTCTACTTAATAAAGATTTCAAGGTGGGACTTCCCCGGTGGTCCAGTGGTTAAGAATCCACCTGCCAATGCAGGGGACATGAGTTCAATCTCGGGTCAGGGAACCAAGATCCCACATGCCACACAGTGCGACCAAAAAACAACAAAGAAGAAATTTCAAAATACCCGGAAACAAATGAAAACAAAAGGCCAATAATTCAAAATTGATGGGAAGCAGCAAAACAGTTCTAAAAAAATAAGACAGGACACCACAAAACTCTAAGAAGAGAATACAGGCAAAACATTATCTGACATAAATCTTGTCTATGTGTTCTTAGGTTGGTCCGCCAAGGCAACAGAAATAAAAGCAAAAATAAATAAATGGGACTTAATCAAACTTACAAGGTTTTACTTTTAAAATCCTTTTTCATTTTAAAAAGCTTTTAAATGAAAAGACTACCTACAAAAGGACTGGGAGAAAATATTTGCAAATAATGCAACCAATAAGGGTTTAATTTCCAAAACAGACAAACAGCTCATACAACTCAATAACAGAAAACCAAAATACCCAATTAAAAAAGTGGGCAGAACACCTTAAAAAGGCATTTTCCCAAAAAAGATATACAGATGGCCAAAAGGTACATAAGAGATGCTCAACACTGATTACTAGAGAAATGAAATCAAAACCACTCAGACCAGTCAGAATGCTGCTGCTGCTAAGTCGCTTCAGTCGTGTCCGACTCTATGCGACCCTGTAGATGGCAGCCCACCAGGCTCCACCGTCCCTGGGATTCTCCAGGCAAGAACATTGGAGTGGGTTGCCATTTCCTTCTCCAATACATGAAAGTGAAAAGTAAAAGTGAAGTCACTGGGTCGTGTCCAACTCTCAGCGACCCCGTGGACTGCAGCCTACCAGGCTCCTCCATCCATGGGATTTTCCAGGCAAAAGTATTGGAGTGGGGTGCCATTGCCTTCTCCGACCAGTCAGAATGGACATCATTAAAAAGCCTATGAATAACAAATGCTGGCGAGGATGTGGAAAAGATGGAACCCTCCTACACTGTTGGTGGGAATGTAAACTGGTGCAGCCACCATGGAGAACAGTATGGAGGTTCCTTAGAACATTAAAAATAGAGCTAGCATATGACCCAGCAATCCCACTCCTGGGCATATATCTGGAAAAGACAAAAACTCCAATTCTAAAAGATACATGCACCCCAGTGCTCACTGCAGCACTATTTACAACAGCCAGGACGTGGAAGCAACACAGATGTCCATCAACAGAAGAATGGATAAAGAAGATGAGGTACATATGGAATACTACTCAGCCACGAAAAACAATGAAATAATGTTGTTTGCAGCAACATGAATGGACCAAGAGACAATCATACTAAGTCAGACAGAAAAACAAATACCATATGATACCACTAAAATGTGAAATCCAAAATGTCACACAAATTAATTTATTTACGAAACAGAAACAGACTCCCAGACATGGAAAATAAACCTGCGGTTACCAAAAGAGAAGGTGGGAGGACAGGTTAGGAGTTTGGGATTAGTAGATACACACTACAGCATATAAAATGCATAAAAAACATAGGGTTCACTACAACACTACAGCACAGGAACTATATTCAATATCCATAAGAAAACATAATGGAAAAAATATGAAAATATATATATACACACACACTGCTGCTAAGTCGCTTCAGTCACGTCCAACTCTCTGCAACCCCACAGACGGAGCCCATGAGGCTCCCCCATCCCTGGGATTACTACCAGGCTCCTCCATCCATGGGATTTTCCAGGCAAAAGTATTGGAGTGGGGTGCCATTGCCTTCTCCGACCAGTCAGAATGGACATCATTAAAAAGCCTATGAATAACAAATGCTGGCGAGGATGTGGAAAAGATGGAACCCTCCTACACTGTTGGTGGGAATGTAAACTGGTGCAGCCACCATGGAGAACAGTATGGAGGTTCCTTAGAACATTAAAAATAGAGCTAGCATATGACCCAGCAATCCCACTCCTGGGCATATATCTGGAAAAGACAAAAACTCCAATTCTAAAAGATACATGCACCCCAGTGCTCACTGCAGCACTATTTACAACAGCCAGGACGTGGAAGCAACACAGATGTCCATCAACAGAAGAATGGATAAAGAAGATGAGGTACATATGGAATACTACTCAGCCACGAAAAACAATGAAATAATGTTGTTTGCAGCAACATGAATGGACCAAGAGACAATCATACTAAGTCAGACAGAAAAACAAATACCATATGATACCACTAAAATGTGAAATCCAAAATGTCACACAAATTAATTTATTTACGAAACAGAAACAGACTCCCAGACATGGAAAATAAACCTGCGGTTACCAAAAGAGAAGGTGGGAGGACAGGTTAGGAGTTTGGGATTAGTAGATACACACTACAGCATATAAAACGCATAAAAAACATAGGGTTCACTACAACACTACAGCACAGGAACTATATTCAATATCCATAAGAAAACATAATGGAAAAAATATGAAAATATATATATACACACACACTGCTGCTAAGTCGCTTCAGTCACGTCCAACTCTCTGCAACCCCACAGACGGAGCCCATGAGGCTCCCCCATCCCTGGGATTCTCCAGGCAAGAGCACTGGAGTGGGCTGCCATTTCCTTCTCCAATGCATGAAAGTGAAAAGTAAAAGTGAAGACGCTCAGTCGTGTCCGACTCTTAGCGACCCCATGGACTGCAGCCCACCAGGCTCCTCTATCCATGGGATTCTCCAGGCAAGAGCACTGGAGTGGGGNTCTAGATGTGTATAAGAGACAGGGAGTGGGCTGCCATTTCCTTCTCCAATGCATGAAAGTGAAAAGTAAAAGTGAAGACGCTCAGTCGTGTCCGACTCTTAGCGACCCCATGGACTGCAGCCCACCAGGCTCCTCCATCCATGGGATTCTCCAGGCAAGAGCACTGGAGTGGGGTGCCATTACCTTCTAGAGTTACACTATTACAATCATTGAGCATATATTGAACTATACATTTGATCAACTACTTCAAGTCTAGTCATCATTTTCATTGAAGGCTCAGTCACATACTTGGCAATACAAAAAATAATAATCTTGTGAAACAAGCAAAATACAAATGGTATAGTTAGTTAATAACATTAGTGGAATTAAAAGTAAATATTTTAGCCATGAGCCTCCCACACCAGTTGTTTTTTTTTTAAAGATTGTCAACACTAGAGAATGGGTCACTTAGAGCAGAAATCTGATTTTTCATGTGGTTCAAATGTGTTATACATGTATATCTGAATCACTTTGCTATATACCAGAAGCCAACACAACACTGTAATCAAAATTACACTTCAATTAAAAATGAAAAAAAGGAGCTTCCCTGGAGGTCCAACTGGTTAAGAATCTGCCTTGCAATGCAAGGGACACTGGTTCAATTCCTGGTCCAAGAAGATCCCACATGCCTTGGGGTAACTGAGCTCATGTGCCACCGTTAATGAGCCCAGGCTCTGGAGCCCAAGAACTGCAACTCTTGAAGCCCACATGCCTATGATCCACAACAAGAGAAGCCACTGCAATGAGAAGCCCTCACACCACAACCAGAGAGCAGCCCCTGTTTGCTGGAGCTGGCAGCTAGAGAAAGCCCTCATGTAGCAATGAAAAGCCAGCACAACCAAAAATAAATAAACATTAAATTTAAAAAAAATACCTAAGGGCATTTGAACAAAAAGTATGAAGACTATTTCAATAAATATTTTTTTAATTAAAAAAATAAAACAGTTCTAGAAGGGAAGTTTATAGTGATACACACTCAAGAAACAAGAAAAATCTCAAACAACCTAACCTTGCACCTAAATGAACTAGAAAAAGTAAGATCAAAACCCAAAGTTAGTAGAAGGAAAGATAAAATCAGAGCAGAAAAAAATGATACTGAGACAAAAAAAAAAAAGAAGAAAATAAAAAGATCAATAAAACTAAGAGTTGGTTCTTTGAAAAGGTAAAGTTGATAAGTCTTTATCCAGAGTCATCAAAAGAGATTTTGGTTAAAACCAAAAATGAAAAAGGAAAAGTTACAATTGATACCACAGAAATACAAAGGATCATAAAGGACTATTACAAACAACTATATATCAATAAAGTAGCAAAGCTAGAAGAAATGGACAAATTCCTAGAAATGTACAATCTCCCAAGACTTAACAAGGAAGAAACAGAAAATATGAACAGACCAATTACCAGTAATCAAACTGCATCAATAACTTTAAAAAACACCCAACAAACAAAAGCGCAGAACCAGATGGTTTCATGGGTGAATTTCAGCAAACATTTAGAGAAGAGTTGATCATTCTGAAGACTATTAAAAAAAAAAAAGAGGGAAGAATGCATCTGAACTCATTCTACAAGGCCAGGATCACCTTGATACCAAAACTAGACAAGGATATCATACAAAAAAGAAAATTACATGTCAACATCATTTGATGAACACATGCAAAAATCCTCAACAAAATATTACCACACTGATTCCAATAATACACTATAAGGACCATACACCATGAACAAGTAGGATTTATCCCAGGGATGCAAGGATTTTTTCAGTATCAATAAATCGGTCAGTGTGATACACCACACTGACCAACTGAAGAATAAAAACCATATGATCATTTCAATAGGTGCAGGATAAAGCTTTGGATAAAATTCAAAATCCATTAATGATTAAAAAAAAACTCTCCAGTCCTGGGTACAGGGGAACACACCTCCACATATACTGAGAAAAATGGAGCTGGAAGAATCATACTTCCTGACTTCAGACTATACTACAAAGCTACAATAGTCAAAACAGTATGGTGCTGGCACAAAAAAAGACATATGAGCTCAGACAGGATAGAAAGCCCAGAAATAAACCCACATACTTATGATTAATTAATCTACAACAAAGGAGGCAAGAATAAACAATGATTAAATGATAGTCTCTTCAGTAAGTGCTGGGAAAACCGGGCAGCTGCATATAAAAGAATGAAATCAGAACATTCTCTAACCTTATACACAAAAATAAGCTCAAAATGGATTAGAGACCTAAATGTAAGGCTGGATACTATAAAATTCTTAAGAGAAAAACATAGGCAGAACACTCTTTGACATAAACTGCAGCAAGATCTTTTTGAATCCACCTCCTAGAGTAGTGGACATTAAAACAAAAACAAACAAATGGGACCAAATTAAACAAAAGCTTTGCACAGCAAAGGAAACCATAAACAAAATGAAAAGACAACCCATTGAATGGGAGAAAATATTTGCAAATGATGCAACCAACCAGGGATTCTACCTTCAAAATACACAAACAGTTCAGGCAGCTCAGTATCAAAAAAGAAAAAAAAAAATCAAAAAATGAGCAGAAGATCTAAATGGACATTTCTCCAAAGAAGACATACAGATGGGCAAAAAGCACATTAAAAAATGCTCAACATTACTACTTTTTAGAGAAATGCAAATCAAAACTACAATGAGGTACCACCTCACACTCATAAGAACAGCCATCAATAAAAAAGTCAACCAAGAATAAACGCTAGAGAAGATGTGGAGAGAAGGGAACACTCTTACACTGTAGGAGGGAATGCAAACTGGTGCAGCCACTATGGAAAGCAGTATGCAGGAAATAGCTAACATCGCTTCTGCAATCCCACTCCTGGGCATATATCCTGTCAAACCACAGAATCTGAAATAATACACGTACCCCAATGTTCACTGCAGCGCTATTTACAATAGCTAAAACATGAAAGCAACCTAAATGTCCAACAGCAGATGAACAGGTAAAGATGTGGTACATATATACAATGGAATATTACTCGACCATAAAAGAGAATGAAATAAAGCTATTTGTAGCAACATGGATGAACCTAGAGATTATCATACTGAGTGAAGTAAGACAGAGAGAGACAAATATATGATACCCCATATATGGGGAAATCTATAAAATGTAAAATGAAACTTATTTACAAAACAGAGAGTCACAGGTGTAGAAAACAACCTTATGGTTACCAGGGGGAAAGTGGGAGGATATATGTGTGTGTACACGTACACACACACACACACATAACTGAATCATTTTACGGTACACCTGGAGCACTATATTGTAAATTAACTGTACTTCAATTAGAAAATAAAATAAAAAAATAGAACTCTCACCTCTAAAACAGAGTTGATTTTCTAAAAAATGTGGAAAAGTAAAATTCAAGACAGAAAGAAAGAAAACAAGAATGATCACTCTCACTACTTTTATTCAACATACTATTGGAAGTCCTAGCCACAGCAATCAGAAGAAAAAGAAATAAAAGGGATCCAAATTGGAAAGGAAGAAAAACTGTCACTGTTTGCAGATGGCATGATACTATACATAGAAAATTCTAAAGATGCCACCAGAAAACTGTTACAGCTAATAAATGAATTCAGTAAATTTGTAGACAACAAAATTAATATAGAGAAATCCATTGCATTTCTATACACTCACAACAAAAGGTCAGGCAGAACACTGACATAAATCATAGCAATATTTTTTCAATTCTTTTCTTAAGAAAAAGGATATGAAAGCAAAAATAAATAAATTTACAAGCTTTTGCACAGCAAAGAAAACTAATGACAAAGTGAAAAGTTAATCTACTGAATGGGAGAAGATATTTGCAACTGTTAAAACTAATAAAGAGTTACTATCAAAAATATACAAACAACTCATACAACTCAAAAAAAAAAAAAAAAAGGGCAGAAGACTTGAATATACATTTTTCCAAAGAAGATATATAGATGACCAACAAGCACATGAAAAGATGCTCAACACTGCTAATCAGGGAAATGCAAATTAAAACCACAAAGAGCTATCACCTCATACCTGTCAGAATGGCTATCATCAAAAAGATCACAAAAATCAAATGGTGGTGAGGATGTGGAGAAAAAGGAACCCTTGTGTACTGTAGGTGAGAGTGTAAATTGGTGCATCCTCTATGGAAAATTGTGCACGTTCCTCAAAAAACCAACAACAGGGCTTCACTGTTGGCTTAGTGGTAAACAATGGTGGTAAACTGGTGTCAACAAGAGACACCAGTTTGATCCCTGGTCCAGGAAAGCCCCACATGCCTCACCACCACTGAGCCCATGCACCACAGCAACTGAGCCTACGTTCTAGAGCCTGCGGGGCTGCCATCACTGAAGCCCACATGCCCTAGAGCCTGTTCTCTGCAACAGGAGAAGTCAACACAATGAGAAGCCTGTGTTTCAGTGCAAACTGAAACTAGAGAGTAGACCCTGTTTGCTACAACTACAGAAAAAAGCCTGCACAGCAACAGAGGCCCAGCACAGGCAAAAATAAATAAGTCATTTTTTTAAAACTAGAACTGTTACACCACATGATCCAGCAATTCCACTCCTGGATATAAATCCAGAAAAAATGAAAAAAGATACATGTACCCCAAAATTCATAGCAACGTTGTTTACAATAGCCAAGACATGGAAGCAACCCAGGTGTCCATCAACAAGCAAATGGATAAAGACATGGTAAATATATATATAAGGGAATATTAGCCACAGAAAACGGAAAAGGCAATGGCACCCCACTCCAGTACTATTGCCTGGAAAATCCCATGGATGGAGGAGCCTGGTAGGCTGCAGTCTATGGGGTCGCTAAGAGTCAGACACGACTGAGTGACTTCACTTTCACTTTTCACTTTCACGCATTGGAGAAGGAAATGGCAACCCACTCCAGTGTTCTTGCCTAGAGAATCCCAGGGACGGGGGAGCCTGTTGGGCTGCCATCTATGGGGTTGCACAGAGTTGGACACGACTGAAGCGACTTAGCAGCAGCAGCCACAGAAAAAGAATGAAATTTTGCCACTTGCAGAATTGTGGACAGATCTGGAGGGTATTATTCAGAAAAAGACAAACACTGTTACCCTTTTGTATGTGGCATCTAAAAAAAACAAAAAAGAAGCAATAAAACAAAACAGAAACAGACACAGAGAGCAAACTAGTGGCTGGCTGCCAGTGGGGAGAGAAAATCACGGAAGGACAGGGTAGGGATTTGAAACTGTCATAGTTACTCCCCAACTCTCCTCCATGGAAGCTGGACCAGTCACACCCACACTGGGTTGGGAGACCCTTTCCCCTCACACACCTGCAGCCCTGCCTGATGAATGCCCCACCAGGGAAGGTCTCTCGGTACAACACTACACCTGAAGGCAAGGTCTGTCTAGGACAGTCCATGGCCTCTGTCATCCTTTCATCACATCTTTTTCTTGGTTTGTAAGCACTCTTTATAAAACAAGCTCTTTGTCACATGGATTTTGTACCATATTTTCTTCCAGTTTGCTGCTGTATTTTTTTTCAATTTTGCCAAGAAGAAATGGCATATAATTATGCAATTAAATGTATCGATCTCTTTTGTGACTTTGGGGGTCTCCTGTGTATGTCCTTTGTTGCTCAGTCGTGTCCAACTCTTTGCCACTCCGTGGACTGTAGCCCAACAGGCTCCTCTGTTCATGGGATTCTCCAGCCAAGAATATTGGACAGGGTTGCCATTCTCTCCTTCAGGGGATCTTGCAGACCCAAGGATGGAAGCCAGGTCTCCGGTACTGGCTGGCAGATTCACCAACACCTAGCAACCAGGGAAGCCCATTGGGGGTCTGGAAACTACTAAACAGGCCTTCTCCACTCAAGAGTATGAATATAACTGACCGCTCTTTATGCGTTTTTGTGGTTTTATTCTTCACACTTAAGTCTTCCAGTCATCTGGAACTCATTTTCATACAGGGGTGAGATCCAATTGCATCTTTTCCAGGCTGGTTACCCAGTCCCAACACCATTTATCAAATGACCTGGCTCTCCCTTAAAGACACTGAAAGCTACCTTATAGTCCAAGTTTCTATTTCAAAGCCTACCTTATTCACATAAAGTGGTCCTTTCTATGCCTTTCTGGTCTGGCGAGTAGTGGCTTCATCCAGTTCCCTTTGTTCTAGCCTTAAACAGCACTCTGAGTCTGAGCTGACTCCACACAGGTAAGGCCACTATTCTGCTCAAGACCTGCCGGGCAAGAACACCTAAGAAGCCATCCCGCCATCCACAGCTTAGAATAGGTTCTTGGCTGCCACATGCACGACTTTTTCTAATCTTCCCAGAAACTCAGGAGGTTGGGAGGCGATCTGAGGTTGGGGCGGAGAGGGGTCCCTCAGCAGCCAGCCACCCGAAGCCAAGGCCCAGCCCAGAAGCCAACCCCCTGCAGAGGGTGGGGCCAGCTGCCATGTGCTCACGAGATGCACTCTCACTGGCCTCCAGACGGTGAAAACTACGCAGGTGTAATTCCTGCTCCTTGGCAGCACCCAGGACACTGGCTGCTGTTCTCAACAATCATCTCTCCCCTCTGAGGCCTCCCTCTCTGTGCTGGGGACTCCCCTGGGGAGACAGGGCCTCGGTCTCCACACACACATCCTCAATCCCCCACCCCTCAGTCTCAGTGATGAGAACCAGCAGGCCCAGCTCTGAAAACTCATCTCCTTGCAAACAAGCTGTTCCTCGTGCTGCTGCTAGAAGACAACTGCAAGACAGATGCGTGGCAAACACAGCCCTCATGGCCTCAGCTGGCCTGGGAAGCAGCTACTCGCCTGCAGAGAGGAGTGTGTTGTCCAGGATGACACATGGCACACAAAGGGTGTACAGGAGGCTACAGGAAGAGAAATCAGACAAGAACCCACCCTCTGGGGCCCTGGGCGTGGTGGGAGGAGGAGGAGGGAAGGCAGAGACCAACGCCAGGATGAGTCCCAAGAGCATCAGAATGAGCAAGGGGGAGCAAGGGGAGGCGGGAAGGTGGAGCAGAGACCAGGGAAGGGGAGCAAGGGGAGGCAGGAAGGTGGGGCAGAGACCAGGGAAGCAGCCTGGGGTTCTTTACGGGTTCCCTGCACACAAACCCGTGTGGATGTCTGCTCCTGAGCCCCTACCTCCCGCAATAACCATCCTCCACTCAACCTGGTCAGTTTCACTTCCTGAAGCAATGCTGTTCAAACTAGTCCTACCCTCACCTCCTCTACGCCCCAGTTCGAGTGTCCGTGTTCTCTTCCAGTTTACCCTGCTCGAGGACAGCTTCCTTGATTGAAAAACACCCTGAAGGAGAAATGTCAACTTTGCAACCCTGCGAAAGTCAAACCCAGGCCTGTGCACCCACCACACACATGCACACCCGGACAAGCACACATACATACAGGCCTGGGTCCCTCACTCTCCTCCTTTCCTCCGGGTCACCCCTTCCCTTTCTCGAAGCTTCGGAGTGAAGGCTCCCGCCTTCTGCAGCTTATGAGAGGCTTGGCACGGGGCTGGCGGGGAAAGAAGGGGACAGTCACACGTGTGCTGAGGACACTCCAGCCACACTGGCCCTGTCTGCACGCTGCTCCTTTCCTCGAGATGACCGACCTCTTGAGAAACCACGGAAAGATTCCCAGCCTCCAAAGTGCCCTGCGCCGCGCGCATCCTCACCCCGCCAACCACAGCATGCTCAGCTCCACTCTCCTCCCGCCTCGGTTACTCTTTGGGGACCCCCACCGCCCCTCCCATTGGCTACGGGCTAGAAGATGCGTTATTGAGACCCAATGTCCAGCTGTCCCTGGAAGGGCACAGGCACCCGGAAAACATCTGCAAGACCCGCACGGGCCGCCAGTGCAAAGCCCTGTAACAAAAGCCCACCCGGCTCGGTCCCCCGTGGATTCCACTTAACCATGTACCTGGCAAAGAGCAGGTGCTCAAGAAACCCTGGGGCGTCTGGCAGAACGACGAGTTCCCCGGAGGACGCGGTCCCTTCGGAGGAAGGTGCAGGGCTTCTGCGGGAAGGCCTGCTCCGGGTCCGAGCCCCTGGCGCCCCCCGCCCTCCCGGCGCCCCGCTCACCTGTAGGCCCAGGGCGATACGCTGCGCAGGTTGGTGGGCGGCCGGAAGCGGCGGTCGGCGGGCCTGCCCCCGGCCGGGCAGCTGGCGTTGCGCGCCTGCTCGCGCGGGCCCAGCTGCAGCGTGTGGTGGAAGGCGCCGAGCACGCCGGCCGCCAGTCGCCCGTACAGCTGCTCCAGGAGCTCCTCGGGCCGGTCCGCGCAGCTCCGCGCCCGTGCTGGCCGCCGGCCCGCCTTCGGGGCGCCCCCCGCCCGGCCCGGCGACAGCGCCAACAGGACACCGGCCACCAACGCCCAGACCTGCGGGACAGGCCGCGCTCAGCGCCGCGCGCAGGAGGGGCCCGCACCCTCGGCCTCCCGCGACCCCCGCCCCGGGTCCCCGCCCCGTGCCCTCCACCTCTGGGGCC
>SJYX01007829.1:263255-325351 GCA_006410675.1 Oreotragus oreotragus | reverse complement strand
CCGAGCCGGGGTCCGCCCGGGGCGCGGGTGTGCGGTGCGCGTGTGCGTGTGCCGGCCGGGCTGCTGCGCCGCGGGCTGCGAGTGCCTGTGACGGCGGCCGGGCCCCTCGGCGGCTCCCGCGTGTCCGAGGCGCGCGGGCCCCACGAGCCGCCCGGGCCCGGGACTGAGCCGGGCGCTCGCGCCGCGCACTCACCGGCGGCCCCAGCATCGCCGCGAAGTGGCTCCGGTGGTCGCGGCGGCGCGGACACGTCCGAGCGGAGCCGCGCGGCGCGGCGCGAGCGGAAGGAGGCGCCTCGGCTGGAAGGGAAGTCAGAGGGTCCGGCCGCGCGGGAAGAGCCCCGGGACGACGGGCACCTGGAGAGGAGCGCGCGGGCCTGGAGGCAGCCTGTCTCACCACGCCTTCCTGAGGGACTGGAGACTGAGTGTTCCGAATCGGGTGGGGGAGCGGCCGTTTGTCCTTCCCCCAAACGCCCAGGAAACGGCCCTTCTCTGCACCCACCTCCTCCCCTCCAGCAGCTCAGAAAACCGAGCACCAAACACCCGACCCAGGCTGCCCTTTTGTGGCTGGAAACCGGCACCTTTGGGCGTACCTTTGGGTGTCTGGACGCCTGTTCCTGAAGCCGGGACTCTAAGCGCGAGCAGTGGCGTGAAATAAGACCGATACTTTGTAAATAAAGACAATATACTTACCTGGAGGGATTCTATTTCAACAACTAGCAAACGCGCTCGTTCGTTCTATAAATCTACCTTAATGCTTTTAGGTGGCGGCCTGGTGAATACGGTCATTTCACAGCAGTCATACTTCGCCAATAAAGACAAAAGAATGATAAGAGCTGAAAGGTTTCCGAAGGTACAGAAAATACACGATTTATGGTTCCTTGAACGGTTTCTAGCTTTGGTATTTGTCTTGTAAATCATTGGTGAAAACACATTTCAGTTATGCTGTGTAGAAAAACAACACTTTTGTATGCCTTGAATACCCTATAACTGAAGAGGAATCGCCCTATTTACTGCTAAAAAGCCCACAGAAATTGCCAATTTAAGCAATTAACATCTTGGTGAGTAAACGTTCCTTTTGAGGTTTTTTTTTTTTTTTTTTTTTTTTTGACTAGTAGATAAACTGTATTCTTTGTTTCCTTTCTGGTAAAATGGCAATAAACATATCAATGCATAAACATATTGTTTGTGGGGTTTTTTTTTCTCCCAATTTGGTAAAGGTGTGGGAATACTTTGAAAGGTAAAGCAGTACAGACCAGACTGTTCCCTCTGCATTATTCAATGAAATAGCTTCCACTGTCTGATAACTCCGCAACTTCTTTCTCCTCCCCTGTTACTTGGAAACGAAAATATTTATTTTCCAACAGTTTTCATTTTGTGAAAGGTCATAAACACTGAACATGCTCGCCCACTTGATAGAACATACAATTCATCTTTTTGATACTAAACAAAGTTGAGAAATTCTAACAGGTGCAAAATCCAGTAGTCAGTACCCTCAGATCAGAATATACTTATGAAGTGAACATACTTATGAAACAAACATGATAACAGTTGAAATCCCACCCTAAGACAAGTCAGAAAAAGAGAAGGAAGTTCTCAAAAACCCAGCCCCCCCATCTAGGCAACCAGATCCGCTCTGGGGGCGGCTGTTTCCACTCACCTTCCTGGGTCAGGGTAGACCAGAACTCCTTCCGTCTTGTGAAGGTCAGCACCTCTTCCTCTGCCATTTCCTCTGTCAGCACCTGGATGTCCCACCCCTGCTTGTCACTCCTCACCTTGGACACCTGAGGAGTCATCCAAAACTGGCCTCCAAGTAGCTACCCCGGCTCCACCCACCGTTCCCCATCAGGTCTCAGGTTCTGGAGCGTGTGGCGGCTCACCCTTCTACACCGCTCCCCCTGCCCCTTGCACACACACCCCACCCCCCACCTCCAGGTGTGATCACTGTGGATATCGGTTCCCAGTGCAGCCTGTGACTCACCTCGGGCACTAGCACTTTCTTCCCTCACCTTCTGCAATTCTCTAACCTCTGACCTTGCCTCTTCACCATTCCCCCCACCCCAACAAGTCCTGGTGTCCTCCCCCCACCATTCGACAGTAACCCCAGTCCCTTGATCCTTTTTAGCTACTATGTTCAGTTCACACAGCTGGCTGACCACACACAGCTGTTTATGCCACCTGAGGCCTCCACCCACACCCCTGTGCATCACACTTCCGGACTCACGGTCTCTTTTCCCAAGATGACTAGCTTCCATGTCCGTCCTCGGATCTCTGCTCCCCTTCACCTCCATGCCCCAGGCTCTACACACTTCTTAGTTGTGCTGCTTTCAGCCCTCCCGTGACCTAACACCCACAAATTTCTGCTGTTCTCCCGGGGGAATTAGAGCAGCAGCCCTGGCCTGGGGTGACCAACGGCCTTCCCCTGGAACGCCCACCTCCGTAAAAGGCAATACCAGCAGCCACTCAGCCATCTGCCTCCCTTCTGGGCTTCCCTCATCAGGACTTGGGTGTGCCTTTCTCTCACTTGTCAGGGCTGGACTGAACTGTTAACATGTTTATTTCATTAAGTATGTGGTGTTGTTTAGCCCCTCAGCTGTGTCCAATTCTTTGCGACCCCTTCCTCTGTCCATGGTTTCTCCAGGCAAGAATACTGGAGAGGGTTGCCAGTTCCTTCTCCAGAGGATCTTCCTAATCCAGGGATTGAACCCGAGTCTCCTGCATGGGCACACTCCACTTCCTAAACATGGGTTGAATTGGACCAATCCCAACGGCTCTCACTGCCAGAACAAGGCCAGCCCAGTGACCGTTCACCCAGGCCTCTGCGAGTGGTCCCCTTCCCCAACCCCCTGACACCAATGGGATCACTTTCTAGAAGTTAAATCAAGTCACATCACTCACCTTCCTCTCTGCTGTTGCTAGAAAAAGACCTACTTCAGCCTCCCTGGTGTATAGCAGCCCCTTGCCCGCTCCCATCACACCGACAGCCCCAGACACTCTAGTTCTCTGCCCCTAACACCCCCAGATCCCCCTGCTTGTGGGTTAGCACCTGCTCCTCCTGCCCAGGGCACTGCTGCCCTCGAATCATCACCTGGTGCTGATACAAACACCTCTCTCAGAGGAGTTCCCAGATCATCTCCTCCACCATCAACACTCTCCTGATGTGCCTTCTTCATTTCATCTTCTACTTCATCAGAGCTGTGGTGTTCCCAGTAGTCACATCTGGATATGAGAGCTGGACCATAAAGAAGGCTGAGCACTGAAGAACAGATGCTTTTGAAGTGTGGTGTTGGAGAAGACTCTTGAGAGTCCCTTGGACTGCAAGGAGTTCCAACCAGTCAATCCTGAAGGAAATCAGTCCTGAATATTCATTGGAAGGACTGATGCTGAAGCTGAAACTCCAGTATTCTGGCCACCTGATGCGAAGAACTGACTTATTGGAAAAGACCCTGATGCTGACAAAGATTGAGGGCAGGGGGTGGCAGAGGATAAGATGGTTGGATGGCATCACCGACTCAATGGACATGAGTTTGAGTAAGCTTCAGGAGTTGGTGATGGACAGGGAAGCCTGGCATGCTGCAGTCCATGGGGTCACAGAGTCAGACATGACTGAGCGACTCAACAACAACTGCCCTAGAGCCCACTAAAACTATATTCACTATCTGTCTCCCCGGCCAGAATTTAAGCTCTTTGAGGACTGGGTGTTGCTCTCTTGGTCACAACCGTGTCCTCAGATTCTCACACACACCAGACAGCTCATGTATTTGCTGAACACCTGCCCCATCGGGTCATGATCTTTTTAGGGAGCAGGGAACGTGCTCTAATTAGGTGTTTCTCTCCTGCACCTAACAGAAGTATGCACATGGCAGAAACAAGGTCAGATGAGACAGATGGGCCCTCCTCTCTCATGAGGTGTTACAGACAAGCCACTTGCCTGACTGCCCACCAGTGCAAGTTCGCAGGAAACGGCCAACCAGTCCGGTGCACTGCTGAGGATGCAGACAGTCGTGGCCTTGACCCCACACCCAGGGTCCTGATGGGGAAGCCCCCTTGATGCTGCCATTGCTCGGGTGGTTGGTGCTAAGAGGCTGCAGGAGGAGGCGATTACGGAAAAGATTGCGAGGCTCAAGATCTGGTATTTCCTGTCACTACACCTTCCTGCCTTCAAGACACAACTGCTTCACTAGTGCTGGAGCCCCCGCCAGGCAAAACTTCCAGACTCAGTCCCCAAACACCAAGCAAGTTTGCTTGAACAACAACTCATCAAGGGTATATCTGAACACAGTATTTTTCAAGCCACAAGCCATTAAGTCAATACAGTGCTTTCACTACTAACACTGTCTAAGAAATTACAGAAAAGAGCAGCACACACCTCAGTAATTAGGATACTTACGTGGGTGTGGGTGCCAGGTAGTGCTGCAAGAGTTACTTCTGTTCATATTTTGTTGTTATTGTTGTTTGGTCACTCAGTTGTGTCCTACTCTTTGTGACCCCTTCCTCTGTCCATGGATTCTCCAAGCAAGAATACTGGAGTGGGTTGCTAGTTCCATCTCCAGAGAATCTTCCTGATCCAGGGACTGGACCTGAGTCTCCTGCTTTGCAGGCAGATTCTCTACCACTGAGCCACTAGGGAAGATGATTTACTTCCTACTGTGGATCAACGTTTTCAAAAGGGTAAGTCAGTCGCTGGCCTAAGTGTTATTTTCACACGTTTTTATTCCATTAAAAACAAAACCTAAACCCATAACTCATAGAACAGAATACACTTATTAAAAGTTTGGACAGTGTGTAAAATTAGTTTGGATGTTTAATCCAAAGTTCAACATGAGTATAATCTTGTAAGGTGACTTCTTTCCTTTAATAAATAACACATTAAAATTATACTATTCCGGAAGCAAATCATCTCCTAACTCTTCATCAGCAAACTCATCCTCTTCCATTCTCTTTTTGGCTGCAGTTTTGGGTCTTTCTATTTGAGGGCCAAGCGGATCCACGTAGGAGGCATCTGGGTTTCAGAGCAGATGGTGACATTAGAGGAACAGGAAAAACAGTAAATGTAGAACCAGTTAGACTCATTGTCAACAGTGAGCAACCCAAAATGAGCAGGAATGCCTCCCAAGTCACGAGAAGCTTTGTCTGTGTTGCAGAAACTCCTATTGCCCCCAGAAGGACGCATCTGCCCCTCTGCCATCCCGGCAGACCCACAGGCACTCACCTGGTTCCTTGTTGCTGCTGCTCTCATAAGGCTCGTCTGTGCCAGGCAGTGCTCGGAGCTGGGCACTCAGTCGCTCGCCTTTGCTGCCAGAGCTACAGTTCTGGCCACTGTCTGGAAACAGAAACAACAGGTGTTGAACACGCCGGGGGAACACCACACTGTATTATGAATCTTACAGTATAGTTATCTGCCAAAAGACAGGCTGGTTGTTTCATCTGACAGCCAGTTTCCAAGGGATGTAATTCTCGTCTTCTGAAATTTTTAAGAAATCCCTTGGTGGGAAGCTCTACTATAGTCAGAGCCTCACTTGAGTAGTCTTTACATGGCTCACATCCCACCAGGTGCTGGAGACAGTGGCGAAGGTCTCCCAGTTTGGGGGGAGAGGCTGGGCCACCACCTGTGGGCAGCCTGGGAGCCACCCCAGCCTCACAGCCTCAGTGGGCAAGGAGGCCACAGACTCTCACTGCATGGCCGTGGGTCTGGTGGAAAAGTGGCAGCAGTGACCTCTCACCTACACAAGGTCATTCCTGTAAGACGCAGCAGTGGTTTTCCAGGTGTGGCCCTGGGACCACCACAGCTGGGACCCGGTCAGAAACACAAAGTCCCAGGCCCATCACTGGCCAGCTCAGAGAGGCTGGGGTTGGATCTGTTTTAACTGGCCTTCCCAGTGACTCTGATACATGATAAAACCTGAGGACCCCGCGTGAGGAAGGGCACTGAGGTTTACAAAACAAATTATTGAGAAATAAGGCTACTATGAGACCAGTCTGATGCACAAAAAAGAACCATTTTCAAAGGCCCTCAAACATTTCAAAAAGAGCAATTTTGTACAAACTAATAATTCTATGTTCCCTATGGTCCTCTCTCCTAGGCAACACTTTAAAAATCCAGTTGTAGGCATGGCATTTATTTCAACACACCACACTTAAACCAGCTCAGGTCTGGCCTCAACTGAACTCATGAAGAAACCCCTTTCCCCTTTGTGAACTGTGATTCTCACCCAGACAGAACCGCCAGAGATGTCCACGCTGAGACGTGAACGCGTATATTTGGGTCTCCCAGGGCAGAAGTGGAAGTGGTAGGACTGGGCACCCTTTAACACGCAGGCTGTGCTGTTTCTCGGTGAGCAAGTGAGGGTAGGGGACACTGCTGAGGGTGGGCCATGTCCACAGGGGCCCCATGGTGCTGCAGGAGGGGTCTAGGAAGTGAAGTGGGGAGGAATCCAGGTGGTGCCACAGCCCCGTAGACTCAGAGCCCAAAGCCAGGGAGAGCCTGGCCCCAGGCTTGAGAGAACTGGAGGCAGAGGCACTGACAGGCAGGCTCCGGGACAGTGTGGGGGCCTGGGGAGGAGGTGGGGCCATCGGTGATCACAGAAAACCAGGAACAAAGAGGCAAGTGTTGAGAGAGAGAAGCAAGAGAGCCGGGTGCCACCCCAGGGCCAGGCCCTGATACCTGGCCCATCGGGAAGCCCAGCTTCAGTTCCCAGAAGCTTGTTTGTGCACCAGGACTGCCTGTTTGTGTTGGGCTGACATGAGCTGGATAAGAGAAGGGAAAATTTGCTAAGAAATAGCAGCAGCAGCAGCAGCAGCAGCAGCGGGGAGGCCCCCAGGACGCCCTTCTCCACATAGCCTTGGCTCTCCTCGGCCTGAGGCAGCATCCCAGGGCCTGGGGACACTCTCTGGGGCTGGACACTGTCCTCCAGGCTCTGGCTCAGCTTCAGCAGCTCTCAGGACACCTGGCTAGGGGGGGCCGGAGCTTCCAAAGTAGACTTTAAACGTGAGGCCTTCTAGGGGCCTCAGCCATACCGCACAAGCCCACGATGACCCGGGAAGGCAGTTTGGTGGTGGGTTTGGGAGGAACCGGTTGCTTACTTTGAACCGAGGATTTCTAGAGGGAAGCATAGGATCCTGAACTTCAATAAAGAAATGACGCTCCCCTAGGGTTATTCCTTAAAGGGACACCCAATTCAAATAAGCTCACAGCCTGGGAGCCTGCCTCCTAAGAGAGGGGAATGGGAGCAGAGGGCTGCTGGGGCCCTTCCTAGGTTCTTCTCAAGAACGCACAGGCTGATCCACAACTTCCCGGCCGCTGAGAACTGTTGGTGCATACAGGCCCACGTTCCTCATCTACAATCCCAATTCCAAACAGCGTTAAAGCAGGTTTCTGGGGGGAACACAGCTTCATGTCAAGAATAAAACCTGCCTTGACCTGAAGCTATCCCAGGCCATTATTTATCCTCGGTGTGAACATTCCCATTTCACTGAAGTAATGAGATGTCACCTGATATTGAGGTGATCCCCAGGGGTGTTACATAACTTGGGTTCCCCTGCAGTAGTGGGGCTGCCCCTTGGGGCATCCAGATGCCCTGCTGCCTGCAGTGACTGCACACACCTGGGGAGCAAAGCCCCGCCTTCAAGGAGAGGCTGTCTGGGCCACGGCCCTGCTCCGCCAGGCAGCACCCACAGTAGATCAGGTCCTCCCCAGTCGATTCTGACTTCCTTGAGGGCAAGGGCCCTATCTCATGTCTTTGGCACCCAGCGTGCAGCCAACAGTAATGAAGGGATGAAAGAAAGCCCTCCCTAAGCTGTGGGCCAGGCCTGCCTGCGTTGTGCTCCCTGGACCACAAGCAGACAACAGGATGAAGTCAGTCCTGTGTGCGTGGCGGGGCTAAGTGTGGAAACAACTCGGATCCCAATTTAGCACTTGGTTTTCTAATTAGTTTCCTTAAAACCACCCAACTTCCTCTAAATATAACTTCTACTACCCCCTGAAATAGAGAAAGAAGGTGGATTCTGTTGACGGGGGAAAAGGGGGAGGAAAACATAACAAATCTTATTAAGTAATGATGTCACAAGCAGTCACAGAGCAGGAACTCAGGAGCAGCCCAAAGCAGCACGTTTTGCATGGCTGGTCCAGAAGCATGCTGCCCAGTGCCCAGGCTGGCACCACTTCTGCACCGACACGCAGAGGTCCATCAGCATCCTGTGAGACCCCTCCTTACAACATCCACCTGAACACTGTGACACAGCAAACCTCACTGGTATGGACGTTTGCAATGATCTATCCAACAAAGACCATTTACTCATCAATCAGCAGAAACGGGGCTGGTTACTTAACAACTAACACCTGCAAACACCTGTTCATAATACAGCAGGCTGATGCTTAGAAAAGTAACTTAAAGTGAGCTAAGCGACTAAAAGTGAAAGTAAGTGAAGTTTGCTATATGTAAAAAAACAAATAGGATGTTTCCGGATTGTTTCAAGGGCTTGCAGAAGCCAGTGCACTAGGATCTGCCCACCCTGGCCTCTCCAGGGCATGGACACTCACCACTGCCTGCACTCCCGTCTCTCCGGCCACGGGGATACCCACTGCTGTCCCGGCCAGACTTGATGCGCTAGAGCAAGAAGACCACATGTTAACAAGGACACACTGGACACAAGTCCTGCTTCAGTGAAAATAAGAATAGATGATATCCTGCAGGGACCACCATAGCCAAGCGTTGATTTATTGTTAAAACACAGCCCCCAGGCCTGACTGGTCCTGCCTCCCAAGCTGGGTTCACGTGATCTGCCCTGGAGTTGGTCCCACAGGAGGAAGGCCCGGAAGGCCTGGCTGTCCTGGAAATGAGGCAGGAAACCTGGAGACCCCAGTCCCACTACACACAAGAATGGCACTCAGGATTAACAGGGCAGGGTCACCCATGCTTCTACAAGTAACTTAAAAACCAAGTACTTTCCAGATGTGAAAGCTCAGATCTTAAACACAGCAGCTAAAGAGGTGGAGGGAGAAGGGGACTTGAGAGTGGGCTGTTTCTGCTTTAGCCCCATGTGACAACACTGGACCAGAACTGTTTCAGGGGGAAAAAGACAGCAGAGCTTTGAAATTCACCTTCCACAGTAAAGGCACTATTAAATCTCACAAACACCTAAGGTCTGCCCAACAGTCTACTTTCCTAGATATAGAGCACCCATAAGTCATAAGAATTATCTCCAAACTGTGACATTCTTAGATTTCTTTCTGAATCTTATGGTTATTCTGTGTTTTGCCCAAGTTAGAATCTTTGAATTAATACTGAACCTGCCTCCAGCACTGTCAATTTCTTGTACGTATAAAAGTTTGTTGAGAGAAAACAGTATTCAGTGAATAGAAACAGACAGTGTTGGACAACTATTTACAACTGAATTAAATTTTCTCAACAAAGGTTGATATCTTATTTAGATTTTTAATACTATGAACATAATTCCATAAATAACTCAAAGGACACATTATTTATACCCTCAAACCCGACAACTCTCCAATTTATTTATAAATTATCAGGTCATGGATGGGGTTATTGATGATGTAGTCTCCTATGAAAAAGAAAACACTTTTTCTCCATGATCCAAGACTCAAGTCTGTACAATGAAACACTCCTAAAACTCCAGTCTTCCAAATATCAGTAAACATGTTCAAATTATTTTCTATTAAAAAGAAACCTTGCTGGGAACCCCATCTCTCCCTTTGCCTCCACAGACAAAAAAAAACCAAAGATGATGTAACAAAATAAAAATATTTATATCTATACTCAGATTATAGAAACTTGGTTTTCATCTGTGCTTAGATGTTCAGTCATGTCCAACCCTTGTGATCTCATGGACATAGCCCACCAAGCTCCTCTGTCCATGGGATTCTCCAGGCAAGAATACTGGAGTGGGCTGCTATTTGCTCCTCCAGGGGATCTTCCCGACTCAGGGATCCACCCTGCATCTCCTGTGTCTCCTGCATTGGCAGGTGAATTCTTTACCACTAGTGCTACTTGAGAAGCCCATAGATGAATAATTACCAGCATATTTAAAAGCCTTAGACAATGATAAAATAATTAAACTCGTAAAGACAAATGTCCATATAACCTTCCTCCCACTAGGGAAGGAAGAGGGATACCTGGGGGCAGGAGGGACAGGTCCAGACTAGGGGAACCTTCTGGAAGAAGAGTAATGGAGTAGGCACATCAGTAACGGCTTACTGAGGGGCCCAGCCCCACAGCAAACAGGGCGGGTGCAGACACAGGCCCAGGGACACAGGCACATTTCAGGGACTGAGAGGCCTGTCTCATTTCTTTCTCAGCAGGTGGTCTGTGCTGATGCCAGGAGGAGAGACGCTGCCATCTTCTCAGAGTTTCGACACCTCATAAAGTTCCTGGGAATCTGGACTGATCTTGGGGATTGAGGTATGGATACAGGACTGACATGTGAAAGAAACAGCTATGTGACAGAACAGCCACAAAAAATGACCAGGGTCTGCCTTCAGGGACACAGGAAGCTCCCCAGGTTGTTTTGCTAAGTAGGGGGAAAATGCAGGGTATAAGCAGTATTTTGTAAAAATCTCACTTTTGTTAAAAAAAAAAGTTCTCATTTTAAAATGCATATTGAATATGTTTGTATATATTTGTAAAAATGCTTGGGAATATAAATACCAAAATGATAATAATAGTGATCTCAAAGTCATGGTTTAATGATTTTCAGATTTTTCTCTATACATTTTAATTTGAATACTACTTACAAAAGTGATCTACCTATATTTATAGAATAACACTTGTCTTTCCAATAATATGAAAAAAAAAAAAAGATGCCATTCCCATTTTGGGGGAAAAATGAGAGAAGAATGTAAACAGAGGAGTGTCAGAAGACGGCACCCTCCCTGCCGTGAACACACAACACTGCTCCCCCACAGGGACCCACCATGTGGTGTCCTCCAGCCACACAGTCGCCTGCCCCCGAGAGCGGCCACAGGATCCAGGAGGTGGGGGTGGGGCTGCAAACTCTCCCAGTGACTAGATGTTGCTCACATCCAAGTATGTGGCCATTTTCTAGCAATGCCAGTGACAGACTGGGACAAACCTCATTTCACTGTGGACAGTTTCCGAACGCAGACTGGGGTAAGGACAAAAGCCCAGAGTTCTGTCCACCACAGGGCTTTTACTCCATAAGAGTTAGAGCCTTGTCTTAGAACAAGGAACGGATGTTAACAAGTTAAGGATCCTTAAGAAAATTGACTTCAAATTCAATAGAAAACAGAACTGAAGACTTTTGTGGCTTCAGGTCCAAAAAACCCATGAACGTTGCTGCACCTTCCTGCTCACACCTCAGCTCACACCTTCCTGCCTCTGCACCAGGCCCTGAGGTCCAGCCACACCCTCTCTGAGGACCATATTGTGTCTGTGGGCCGGGCAGAAGTGACCTGCATTCTTTTTATTCTCCCACCAGGTGACCAGCTTCTGGAGCACCTTCCCCATTCAACTGTTTCCTGAACAGGTGAACCTAGGACTAGCACAGGGCGATGGAAGCCCACAAGGCCCCCAAGCCTCAGCAAAAGGCACCAGAGCCTCACCTGGTGAGTGTCGTCCAGCCCAAATCACTACATGCTTTGCACCAAAGAGAAATGTTATACGGGTTATCCTCTGGTTTTCTTTCTTGAACTTTGTAAATGCAACAATATATAAAATGTGCAAAATGTTCTTGCTACTTTTATTACAATTTCCTTTACAGTCAATTTGCCTTTAAGAGTTCTTCACATGGACTCTCTTTCCATTTAAGAAATATAGCCAAAAAGGTTTCTGCGCAAATAGCTTTTGGAAATAATTGGAAATTTAGGGATAAGTACCAACTACATTTTATATTAATTCTGAATGTCCCACGGTATTTTAAGTTGGCCAAAACAAACAATTTCTTGAAACTGTTTGATTTCTCTGGGGTGGGGGGGGGATGGGAATGACAAATATTAAGACAGGAATTCTTTATTTATTAATGTTACAATATAACTGCTTTTTCCAATGTTGTATTAGTTTCTGCTGTACAACAACATAAATCAGCTGTATATGTGCATGTAACTCCTCCCTCCTGGGGAATTCTCTTTTTGAATATTTAAGAATTTAGAAATTTGATTTCTAAAATTGAACAAAGTATACTCATACTTTGCTTCATTTTTGGAGGAGCAATGAAACCTTCCTGCATTGTGTAAACTGTCTCACTCCCATCCTCTTTTGCCTCCTAGTCATTCCCCTTTTTTCCTCTACTTCTCTCTAGTTTGGGCTAACATTGTTCTCTTCCTTGTATTTAAAATACTCAGTCTTCAATTTCTGCTCTTCTTGTTTTGCTCTTTTCCAGTTGTACAGCAAAGTTTCACAAGTTTCTTGCAACTAATGTTTTTATGTTCAGGGAGGCAGAAACACAAAATGCTGAAAACCCAGCACTGCTGGGGGCTGCAGTGTCCCACCCTGCCCAGCTGTTTGTTGCTGCCCCCAAGGAACAGGGTGCAGGCTCCCTCCAGGCCCAGGAACTCGACCCAGCGCACAAAGGGAGAACAGTCATCTTCTCCATAAGTGTTCCAGAAAAGGACACACTCCTCTGAAAAGTCAGTCCACAGAAACAAACTTCCAGCTTTAATATATTATACAGGATCTAGGAGCTTGGCGAGATCCATTATCCTGACCCACATAAACCTGAATCCATTTACCCGTCCTTCTGTGGCAGTGGTTTAGTCGCTAAGTCATGTCTGACTCTTTGTGACCCCATGGACTGTAGTTCTCCAGGTTCCTCAGTCCATGGGATTTCCCTGGCAAGAATACTGAAGTGGGTTGCCATTTCCTCCTCCAGGGGATTTTGCTTGACCCAGGAATTGAATCCGTGTCTCCTACAATGCAGGTAGATTCTTCACCGTCTGAACCACCAGGTCTACACAAATCCTTCTTCATTTGAAAACAGTTTTTAAAGTCCATGGCCTAATTTATTTTGTGTTTACTTTTCCCTTTAAATCAGACTTTGTATCCTAAGCTGGTGTTTGATCATTTGAAGGTAACCCTTCAGAAGCATAACTCTAGACCAGTGTTTCTTGAACATCATGGATTAAAAAGTTACCTGGAGAACTTGTTTTTAAAACACAGACTCTTGGACTCCAGAGATCTAATTCTGGGGCCGGGATAGGTATAGGGTGGGGCCCCTGCTCTGTAAGACCAAGTTAAAGTTCTTTTAGCTTGATGAGGTTTTCCCAGGTGGTGCAGGGGTAAAGAAAGTGAAAGTAGCTCAGTCATGTCCAGTTCTTTGCGACCCCATGGACTATAGAGTCCATGGAATTCTCCAGGCCAGAATAAAGGAATCGGTAGCCTTTCCTTTCTCCAGGGGATCTGCCCAACCCAGGGATTGAACCCAGGTCTCCCACATTGCAGGCAGATTCATCATCAGCTGGGCCACAAGGGAAACCGAAGAAACTGGAGTGGGTAGCCTATCCCTTCTCCAGGGGATCTTCCTGACTCAGGAATGGAACTGGGGTCTCCTGCACTGCAGGCGGATTCTTTACCAACTGAGCTATCAGGGAAGCTGCCTCCTAATGAAGCAGAGGTAAGAGACACAGGTTCAGTTCTGGGTCAGCAAGATCCCCTGGAGGAGGAAACGGTAACCAACTCCAGAGTTCTTGCCTGGAGAATCCAGGACAGATTTTATAAAGAATAAAACAGATCACATCCTCCAAGCAAACACAAGATAACCATATTTTGAAAGCAAATATGGAACTTAGGTTTAATTATCTAAGGTAATTATCTAAGTTCTTGAAAAAGTTTAAGCTTGAAGAATATATTTCTTTCTATGAAAGATACTCAAAAATAACGTTAAACTTTTAAATAGTCTAATCTCAAACCCAAGATGGAGTACTCACTTTCAGAAGTAAAAATACTGCAGGGAACACAAACACATACAACCCTTCAGGTACCAGCACTATTCTCAATGCCATGTCCTACTATACAACAGAGCAGCCCAACAAAAAACCACCACTGCTACACACGAGTCCCTGCATCTTGGTTCCCACAGGCGTGGACTCTCCAGCTGAAGTCAGGTCTATAAATTAATCTATGGTTATTTGTAGCAGGAAAATTACCATTGTTAGTCTATTAGTAGCCACCCACTAAGGACTACATTGAATCTAATGCACTTCCTCCGATTAGGAACAAGGTTTTGACAGAAATTTATGCTAAAACTACAGTTTCAGTTATCTCTCCTTTCATGCTAGAGCATAAAAATAATTTCAACTTAGTTTTATTGACAGAAGTCCTGACATCACTTAGATGAGCACAAAAGGCTGATGTTTTCAGAATCAACAGACAGCAGTTTTCAGCTCATTCATGTGAGATACCTGTTCTCTGATTTCTTTCATTTTTTCCAATCTCTTTAGTTTTGTTGCATATTCTTGAACTTCTTTCAATCCAATGTCTGTGCAGAGACGGACCAAGAAACGTAGACCTAAATTATGAAAAGCATTTTCAGAGAAGTGTTTATACATAGTGCTCAAAGAACAAATCAATACACTCGATCCTCGGGGACACAGTCTGAATGATGCTCACAAATAGTGTTTGTTTCTCCTGAAAAATCTCTGCAGTTTGCATTCCTGGCCTTCCAAGAAGTGGCCTCCTTGAAGGAGGGCTTAGAATGACTCGGCACAGCTGCCCGCTGCCCTTCAGGGGAGACCATGACATCTACAATTCAAGCCTTTAGCTCCTCACCTGTTTCTACTTTATGCATTTACGACTCCTGACGTGTTATATATTTATTGTCTTTTCCTTCCCACTAGAATCCAAGCTCCACAAGGCCAGGATTTTCATCTGTCTTGTTTTATGCCATGTCCATAGGGCAGGAATAGTGCCATGTACCAGCACTGCAGTCACCCGATGACTTTTCTGGGTTCATCAGAAAAATACTCTGCTCAAAGTGAGGCTGCACATGGGTGCAAGTGTTTCTCTTATGCTAGCATCAGGTAGGCTACTGATTATACCTGTTCTGAAAATTACCCAGGCCCAAGTGTCCTGGACATTCCCTGTGACATAATCATTTGACTTTTGTAAGGAATTCTAAACTCTCTTTAAAGAAAGAAATGTGGCCTTGCTGGGAGGCGCTCGCTCTGCTGTACAATCAGAGGTGCTGTGACTACTGTGGTGGTCCTCCACCCATGTCAAGTGTGTCCCAACAGAAGGTATGCAGCTGGCACTCTGTGGGTGGAGGCCAAGGATGCTGTTAGACATTCTGACGACCCCACAACAGAATTATCCAATCCCCAACATCAGTGGTGCAAAGGCTGGGAAACTCTGCCTAGCAGACTGCTG
The DNA here is from genome assembly GCA_006410675.1 of Oreotragus oreotragus. Lineage (NCBI taxonomy): Eukaryota > Metazoa > Chordata > Mammalia > Artiodactyla > Bovidae > Oreotragus > Oreotragus oreotragus. The sequence continues at coordinate 310,019 of SJYX01007829.1, read as the reverse complement.
GGTTTCCATTTCCAAAATGGAATTACTATTACTACTACTATAATGGGCTTCCCTGATAGCTCAGCTGGTAAAGATTCCACTTGCAATGCAGGAGACCTGGGTTCAATTCCTGGGTTGGGAAGATCTGCTGGAGAAGGGATAGTCTACCCACTCCAGCATTCTTGGGCTTCCCTTGTGGTTCAGCTGGTAATAAATCTGCCTGCAATGTGGGATATGTGGGTTCAATACCTGGGCTGGGACTGCTATAATGATTATTCTATCACTGCTCCCATTTAGGCAACCCACTCCAGTGTTCTTGCCTGGAGAATCCCAGGGACGGGGGAGCCTGGTGGGCTGCCGTCTATGGGGTTCCACAGAGTCAGACATGACTGAAGCGACTTAGCAGCAGCAGCAGCTCCCATTTAATGTCTAAAGCATCAGTTTCCCAGTGTGGCCGATCTTAAGAATTANCTCCAGTGTTCTTGCCTGGAGAATCCCAGGGACGGGGGAGCCTGGTGGGCTGCCGTCTATGGGGTTCCACAGAGTCAGACATGACTGAAGCGACTTAGCAGCAGCAGCAGCTCCCATTTAATGTCTAAAGCATCAGTTTCCCAGTGTGGCCGATCTTAAGAATTATATTCAAAGTTGTTAAAAAAAGAAACAGGAAAAAATCACACATCCAGGTCCACTGCAAACCTGAAGGAGAGTCTCTGTGGGCTGGGCTACGAATTTTTGGTTTTTACAGGCTTTACAAGTAATTCCCATGTATCCTGTTTTTTTGACTGGTGTTTGGAAACTGCTGTGAGCTAATGAATCCACATCTGAGCAGCATTACAAAACCCCTTGCTCCTAGGCTCCTTTCAAGGCCGTAATTCTGAGCTCTCTGCTTTTCACAAAAGCCAAATTGACAAAAATATTACTGAAGGAACATACAGCATATCTAATCCCTGGATTGGACTGTGCCACTGAAAACTTGGCCCAGAAAAGATTCGTTTTTACTGAAATGTGCAGTTTGGTGTACATAGTCACGAGGACAACATTCATAATGGTCTTTTCACACATGTATTCTACTTGTTGCAGGGATGTTAGCCGGAGCGCCGACGTTTCTCAGTGACCTTGCCCACCCTCCTAGGCGTCTCAACACGACTGCAGCAAGAGCTGAACAGATCCGCTTCCTCCAAAAGAACTACTTCCTTTTTGCTCATAAATAGTAAAGATTTCATTCATACAAACCACCATGTTTTCTCTTTTTCTTTTAGCCTCAAGGCTGCTGATGCTGTTGCTAAGTTGCTTCAGTCGTGTCCAACTCTGTGCAGCCTCATACATGGCAGCCCACCAGGCTCCCCCGTCCCTGGGATTCTCCAGGCAAGAACACTGGAGTGGGTTGCCATTTCCTTCTCCAATGCATGAAAGTGAAAAGTGAAAGTGAAGTCACTCAGTCGTGTATGACTCTTCGTGACCCCATGGACTGCAGCCTACCAGGCTCCTCCGTCCATGGGCTTTTCCAGGCAAAAGTACTGGAGTGGGTTGCCATTGCCTTCTCCAAGCCCCAAGGCTGCTCAGGGCCAAATACAGTTTAGTAAGAATATACAACCTAGATACAGTATTCTTCCCTGAAAAGTCCCATGGACAGAGGAATCTGGAAGGTTACAGATCAGAGGGTCACAGAGAGACAGACACAACTGAGTAAACACACAGAATACAGTTATTTTGTCCTCTTCTGGATCCTGATCTTGTTGTTACTGTAATACTGCATTATTACTTCAAATTGCATCAAACTCACTGTGCAGTAAGATTGAGATAAATAAATATTTTATACAAAGCCAACTTTATAAAAGGGAAATAAGGTATAACGTTTAAAAATAATCTAATAAAAACTTCATTTGCTGTCAGTATCAGCAAGATTATTAGCATTCTATTATCATAAACTCTAAAGGTATATTTTCAATCTCAAAAAGTTATACGTTAAATGGACAGTTTAAAAGGCCTTTTCTATAAAATACCAGAGTTTATAAACTTTAAAAAATCAATAATAAACCAAAATCTAGTCTTAAAATTTCATAAAGCTTTGAAATATAGATATCTTTGCTATAGAAGGAATTAAGTGGTATGTTTATTTGTTTTTAACCGAAGCCTCACTTTAAAAAAAATTCTTTTTTTTGGCCAGGCTACAGAATTAGAGGAATTTAGTTCCCTGACCAGGGACTGAACATGGGCCTTCAGCAGTGAGTGGGTAAAGTCCTTTCCACTAGACTGCCGGGAAATTTCCCAATGATGTATTTAAATCCACCAACAACTAAATTCTATAAAAATGTGTGCTAAGTCACTTCAGTCTAACTCCTTGTGACAATATGGACTGCAGTCCTCCAGGCTCCTCTGTTCATGGGATTCTTCAGGCAAGAATACTGGAATGGGTTGCCACATCCTCCTCCAGGGGATCTTCCCAACCCAGAGACCGAACCTGCATCTCTTAACATCTGCTGTATTAGCAGGCTGGTTCTTTACCACTAGCAACACCAGGTACTTGCATAGTCAATTTTTCTGATCCTGTCATCACATATCTGAATACACGTACCAAAAGTTATAGGTTGGTATCTACATATGCAGCTACTGTAATTATTACATCTTTAGACATAAAATGTGAGAACCTATACCCTCACAAGTTATAAACTGTAGTCCCACTTACATTCTACATTTTCTGGAAATTTTCTGTGAATATCTTTATAAGTGTCTAATGCTTTCTGGTAGTTACCTATAAGTAAAAGAGAAAACAAACAAACAAGCAATTATAGAAATTCACAGGATTCAGCCAAGGACTGATTTAAATTCCATATGCTGGCACCACTTCATTGGTTTAGAAGAATGAGTTTCATACTTGCCACAAGTGTAAGTAACCACTCTAAATACAACCTCTGGAAGAAAATGCACAAATAAATTTGAAAAAGGAATAAAAGCAGATGTAAACCAGTGATGGCTGAAACTTAGTTCGACTTCTTAAAATAATTTGAGAGACTAATTGCAATGTTATTCACCTAGAAAAGATGAAAAATAACTTGTTTTGCAGTTTTTATTTTGAAACATTAAGAAGTTTATAGGAGGCATTTTATTTTGTAATAAAGTAATTTAGCTTCACATATCAGCAAAGAATAAAAAAAAGTGAATTTTGGATCAAAGATGTTTGCGAAAATCTCAGGAAATAGCTTTGGCCCTGTGTAGGCCTCCATGTACAAGAGGGCGGCCACCCTCAGAGTCTGGCGGGAATGACCGAGGTGAAGCAGGAGCGTCCAGCTCGGGTTTGCCGGGTTAGCTGAGGCAGCTTCTCTTCCCCTGACCTACACATCGGAGCTCAGCCCAGAGGACCTCACACACACTCTTCACAGACGGGCGTTCTGTGAGTTCAGGCAACTGATGTAATAAAATGTGTGTACACAGCGAGGTTATACTGCCAACAGGAACGTAACTTTTTTCTTTATTGTGGTAACCACTGTGTCTTTCATATAATGCCTCAAATATGTGTGCTTATCAAAAGTTAATATTAATAAATACACAAAATCAGAACACATGTATATACATAATGACCTAAATGACAGAAAGAAGCAACATATATTAAAATGAATAAGAGCATTTACCACTTCTTCTAAAACAACTAGCTACCATCAGCTGCCATTTCACTTGTGTAGGCCTATAAAAGAAATAAATTAGATGAAATTAGATGAAACAAAAATAATCTGTGGTCATACAACTTTATAAAGCCATTTACCTATACTATCTTCTGATTACTTGATATATGATTAGATCATCTTTGTTATTAAAAACAGCATATATATAATGTCCTTCACCATCATCTGCTGTATTTTGATATTAGGAAATTTAGATTCAGAGTCCTTCAACCTAATTTACACCTTTATTTAGCTGTAAGAATAAAGCTCACCTATCTGGGTAAAGTTCTCAGCATTCTATATTAAACCTTTGCCAGTTCTTTGGCATAGTACCTCAGGCTTGGATACTGAGCTTTAGGCTTGCACACCTAACAGCAATTTTTGACCTTATATTTGAACAATTAGATTTCAACTAAAAAGAAAGTAAAAAAGAATTCTACTCATCCTTTTTTTATCCCCTTAAAAAGAAATAAATGAATTTTTTTTCTAAAATAAACATGACCAGGATTTCTAAAGACTACTATTAAAAATTTCTAAGAAAAAAATTGACAAAATAAAAGACTAGGGAATAATTTAATGCTCTCACTTTATTTTTCCAAATCAAATATGTAGTTGATTTACAGTACTAGTTTCAAGTGTATAACATAGTGATTCAAATGACTCCATTTAAAGTTGTTCTAAAATATAGGCTATATTCCCTGTGCTGCACAATATGGCTTTGTGTCTTATTTATTTTATCCTCATAACCACTCCCTCCCCACCTTGTCCTCCACCTCCATTTTCCCCACATTTAATGTTAAAATTCAGTTAGGCCAAATACAAAGCAGAACATGGTATAACCCAATTGTTTTTGAATCAGACATGTACAGAACATTCTGATATGAACTTAAAGCCATCTTTAAAAGTTTCATTCTTAATATATAATATATGGAGAAGGCAATGGCAAACCACTTCAGTGTTCTTGCCTTAAGAACCCCACAAACAGTACGAAAAGGCAAAAAGATATGACACTAAACTGTAAATGCATATCAATTATAAATTGAGACAAGTGAAACATTTCTATTAGGGTTCTTTCAGAAATTAAACTCTGTCCTTGGACTGAGATAGTTATTTTCTAATTGATAAAGAAATAATAGTTGCTTGCTGAGATGTGAAAAACACGAAGTGCCTTAAAGAAGTTTTTTTAACTTGTGCATAAAAAGTAAATATAGTTATCATAATAAAGACTGAGTCAAATGAAACACAGAAAATGGAAATGACGCATGAATGTTCACTACAACTGTTCAGGAGAGCAGCACATCTATCAGATTTCAGGCATTTAACTAAACACAAAATCATAACAGTTACTTACTGTATAAGAGAAGCTCTTTCAAAGTACTGAATGGCTTTTTCACAAAACTGGGTGTCAATGTAATAGGCCCCGAGCCACTCGATGACCTCAATGTTGGACGGGAAATACCTATACGACTGGAGAGTGAACCAGTCAACAACGGTTCGGTCTGCAGCATTTACCCACTGGCCACAGTAAATTACCCAGTGTGACATGTCTTAATTAAAACACACCAGCTGTCAGAAGCACTGTACAAGCTTTGAAACTGCAAAAGATTTGGAGAACTTAAGATTCGCTTGACACATTTTTCAGTTATCTATAAACATCTTTTTAATGTACTGATACACAATCTGAGTCAAATTAAATACGTAAGATTCAAAAGCAATGAAATCATCCTTCAGGAAAAAAATGAATTTGAACTTTTTTATTTTTTATTAAAATCAATCAAAAACTAACTTTATATTCCACAGATGCTTTACTTTAAAACACTATTAATGTAAAAGCTAATAAGCATTTCTAATTTCTAAAACTTAAAAGGCCTGCTGTCTTCTTTAAAACAACTCATGGAAGGTAGGCGAGACCGCATACCCACCTCGTAGTAGTACTGGAATGCTTGGGACTTATCCCCCTCGCTGTCATACAGCCCTCCCAGTTTAGACAGGGCCCTGGAGTCAGTGGGAACAACGCTGATCAGCTGCATCAACCATTCCATAGCTTGACTGGGATCTTCCATTAACTCGTATCTTAGACAATTTTAATTAAGGATAACATAATTTTTCTAAATTCATTGATCAAGAAGCAAACCTAAAGCCAACATTTAAATAAAAATGTTTGTTAGTCTATACTAATGTGCTATGTAACACTGTTTACTCCAGGTTTTCTTCAGAGATGAGGATGAAAAATGGGGTCCCACTGGAAAGAGCACTTCTGTCCCTGTGTACACCTTGCTTTTCCTTCTGCTTCATTACTACCCACTAAGATCGCCACATTTCTACAAGAATTAACAGTGTGCTGTTTTTCAGTGTCTTATCCAAAATTTGTTCTTAACAAAGACACGTGAATGCTGTGTTCAATTATTCACCCTCTCTTAACATGAGCAACATTTTTAAAAAATGGTTTCTGTGTACTTTCCCATGAGTTTTTCTCTAATTACAGTACAAGCCCAAGACAGCTTTTTGTAGCTCTGTGCCTTGCAAATCCTCTGCATATATTAAAATAATTTATTCATACAAATATTTACAGACTATTATTTTGTATTAGCTACCTTAATGAAAATATTTCAATCCAAAGTTTCACTGAAAAATAAGTCTTCTGTTTTTAATGATGACAAACATGACACCACAAGAAAAACATAAAAATAAGGAAATGTATTCAAATAGCCTCAAACACATCAATTGCTTGTCTGGATCCAAACTGATCAGGAAGAAGACACCAGCAGGTCATAACAGTGACATCTCAGGAGAAAAGAACTTGACAAAACAAAAAAGGCTAAAAGAAACAATAAACACTATCTGCTCTACAACTAAAATTTTTTAGCCAAAAAATTTTATCTACCCTACCAGAAGAACAGAAGACAATATGTAAAACATTATAATTTCTGATTTTTTGGCACAATGAACAGGTTTCAGGATCTTAGTTTCCTGACCAGGAATCAAATCCAGGGCCTGGCAGTGAGAGCATACAGTCCTAACCACTGGGCTACCACAGAGCTCCCTGAAGGGTCTAATTTATGTTCAATGAAGAGCTTGTGTGGACTTGATATGACACCTAATTACTTCAATTATTATTTCTAAAGATTAATAATAGCTGCCACTTCTAAATAATTCCTCCTGTAACGCACGTGACCCTTTAAAACAGGATCACTCAAATAATATTTTCATCACATATTAAACTGATAGCTAGATTTTAAAATATATCCCCATCAATTACTTCACTGGTTAAGCTTATCTAGTAAGTGGTACTCAGTCACCAGCTGAGTGAATTAATGAAACCATTCTTAAGGAAGATACACATTTGCTATCTGGTAAAGGACTTGGGCGCTGTTTCTTAGGATTGCATGAAGTTTCAAGAAACAGTCCAAAGCTTCATCAAGCCGGTTTAGCTTCTTATAGGTAAGGCCTTGAAAAGAAGGAAAAGAAAAAAACATAAATTATAAATACTAGCACTGGTAGTAATTTTCTCAAAGTAACAGAATGAATATTTAAACGTAGGTAAATATTCATCCAGAAGACAAAATAAAAATGAACACAATTTGTTAAAAAGGGAGAGAAGACAGGAAATTCCATTGATGTTTGGCAGACACCAAAACATGCCCAAAGCTTTCATAATTTAAAATGGGGGGTGGAGCAGGAAAGACAAATGGATAGAAAGGATATAACAAACAGTTCAGAAACAAGCTGGGTTACAGAATTCAGTCAGCGGGCATTTGAGGTTGAGGACAGCTAAGGAACAAGTCATAAAGGTGGCAGGACAAGTGACCACGTATGACAAAAAACCCAGAGTCCTCTCTTGAATTTTTTCCTTTTTTTCGAATAAATTCATAATTTATTCAAAAAACAGAAAAAACAAAGCTATATAAGTATGAAAAGAAAACAGAAGAAAATGATTTTGTAATCTTGAGGTGGGGAAGGGCTTTGTAAAGCAATAAACAAATAAGCTACAAGTTTTCAAAAGCCAAATATGACTACATAAAACACAGAAAAATTCCCTTTCACAGAAGAACTAATAAAGCTCCTTCAAGCAGTGGACTAGGAGACACATCTAAATGCATGAAGAAGCTAAAACAGGTGCCTGGTGAGTGACCTCCTGCCCCAAGGGCTCTACACTCGCCCCTCTTCTACCTACCTCTTTCCTTCACATGCAGCTTCACTGTGCCTATGCCACTAAAACTGCTCATTCCTCCCTGCCGGCTCCTCTCACCCAGCCCCAACCCAGGAGCGTGGGAAAAAAAAGGCAACTTTCCATTTTACTCACCAATGTTATAAAGTGCTTCAGTGCAAGAACAGTCGTTTCTTAGAGCCTCTTTATAGAACTCGGCTGCCTTCTCATAGTCTCCATTTGCAAAAACTGTATTCCCTTTGTTAGTAAGAGCCGAAGGATTATATCTGTCAGAGTTCACAGCTAAATCTGCATAGCTACTGGCTTGTGCAAATTCATTTTCCTAAATAAAGTATCAAACGCACAAATTACCTGAAGCTCTTCACACCTTCTCTGACTCTTCTGAGATTACAGACATGATAAATGGACTTTCTGAAATTACAGATAGGAGAAGTACACATTTTACATATCTTGGTCTTGCCAGACTCATCCTACAGAAGAGTTTTACTCATCAAGAAGTTTCTTATGAATGACTTCTCCACAGTCATGGTCTGAACACCCCACCACTCAGAAGTCAGTGGCTGCATCTCCTGTCACCATATGAGCTCCCCACGCCTACAACACCCACACAGCTACCAAGGCATCACTGCCCCCACCACCACCCTGGCTGCATGGCCCATGGATCCCTGCATCACCACAGTCCACGGCTCCGCTGCATCCCCAGTGTCACTCTGTCACTGCCTGATGAGGACACGGCCGTCCTGCACCTGCCCTGTGCAGGCCTCTCACATAACTGCTGGTGCCTCGTCGTCTTGGCTGAGGGAGGGACCCAGCTTCCCACCTCCCCTCCCCTGTGGTTCTTGTCCAGCAGCTGTGGGGCTCCAGGATGTGAGGCAGCACCACCCCTCCCTCACCCTGGTGAAGGTCCTTCCTGGTCTTCAGCTGCAGGGCTGGTGTGGAGACGCTCCTGGGCCCCAGGCTGTCCTCACTCGCTCCCTGCCACAAAGTCCAGTTCTTCCTCCTGCTGATGACCATGACCCGGATCTGTGCCAGGCTGGGCAGTGGACCACAGAGGAGGCAGTCACATCTCAGGGACCTCTCCACCAAGCTGATGGGCACTGGGGTGTTTCCAGCCACTTATGGTTATCGTGAGTGACACTGCTCTGAGCACGCACATATGAGAATCTGTGGGGACTCTGCACTGTACCTATCAGTACCTATCAGCCAGGTGCTGCTGCCATAAACACTGAAACATGCAACACTAAAGCGTCTGCCTGCAATGCAGGAGACCTGGGTTCAATCCCTGGGTTGGGAAGATCCCCTGGAGAAGGAAATGATAACCCACTCCAGTATTCTTGCCTGGAGAATCCCACGGACAAAGGAGCCTGGTGGGCTACAGTCCACAGGGTTGCAAAGAGTCGGACATGACTGAGCAACTTCACTTTCACTTTCACTACTGGATTAGGTTGCAGGAAAAGCAGTGAGGGATTTGACTAGTTAATAAACTGCAGTAGGACATCGAGATTTCAGAATGTCAGTTCAAAGAGAGTTGCAAGATTAAGTGTCCAAATCGAAATGGTTAATTTTTTATGGAGATATTTTTATGTGCTGTGGCAATGATGTTGTATTTTTAANAAAATGATTTCAGCACCAATAACATCACTATAATTTTTGGAGCACCATGAGAAGTCACTGTGAAGGTTGCTGTCTCTTATACACATCTAGATGTGTATAAGAGACAGTTTCCCAACAGGACAACAAACTCCACGCGCACGGGGCCTCTGCTCTCAGGGACCATGGCAGATGAGCAAGCAGTTTTGTGAGATGGAAGGAGCACCTCCCAGCCTCAGGTGATGGGGTCCAGGTCAATTCAGGCCCTTCAGGCAGGATGTGAGGGGGCCTTGGTGACTTCAAGCACTAAGTCTTATTACAGAGCAACAGACCGCACACTGGACACGAGCCGCACATCTTGGACTACGTCACCCACGTGGCACCCCAGACTGGTCACTCTACCTCAAACACTCCCACAGAACCAGGAGCAGCGAGTCACTGGTCAGAGGCTGCAGTGGCTCTGCTTGGCTGATCACTCAGTTCTCCTCCTCCTTGTAAGTTTTTCTTGGTCTCCTCCTACACACTCATCCAACCTGATAAAAATCTGGTCAGGAAGTAAACCATCTTCACAAAGTCCCCTGAAGATTTTCTAGATCTAATGGGCTGGCTGCAGCGGAGATCTGTCCAGGAACAGCTGGGAACGCCAGGTTCTGGCCTTGCTGTCAGCCCGCTCATGACCCTGGGGCAGGCAGGGGCCCCTCCTGGGAACAGCTGCAGGTAAAAAGGCCCAGACCTACCCCAGCAGGGAAGGTCCTCAGGGTCAGCTGATGACATGAAGGCCAAGCCCTTCCTCTTCCCTCTCTGCCCCTGTAGGACCCCCACCTCCAGCCTCAGATCTCTGTTCTCCCGTACCGGCTCTCTGCTCTCAAGACTCCTGCTTCCCTTCCTGCCTCCCACCCATCAGAGTCATCAGGCTGTGAGCTTCTCCTCTCCTTTCTCCATCTGACTGGCACTCTGGCCTCCTTGATCCCCACCCTGCACTCTGTGCCCCACTTGCTCCCTGGACACATAGCTGCTGTCTTCATACCAGAGCTGGGCCTTCAACAACAGTCACTCTCACAGTTCTGGAGGCTGGAGGGCAAGGATCGAGGGGCCAGCAGGCCTGGTGTCCAACAAGGGCCATGTCCAAAAATGCAGGTGCCCACTTGCTGTGTCCTCAGAGGGCAGGGCTCTGGTCTCCTCTTCTTCTAACAAAGGCACAAATCCCCTCACAGCCTTGGCTAAACCTAAGCCCCCAGCTCCAAATACCATCACATGAGGTGTGAGGGCTGCAAATATGAATCTGGGGGAGATGGATGGTCCTCCTATTCATGGCATTTATTATCAAAGCTTAAACCTCCAAGAGACAACCAGCCAAGTCCATCTCTCATCCTGACGTCCCAGCTGGGATCAGTTCCAAGGTCCTCATTCCAGGACAGCCCTTGCCCTCCTGTCCACAAAGCCAGTCTAGCACCCCCCGACCTCGCCCTGGTGTCATGCTCCCCCAGCTCCTCCAGAGCCTCGCCTTGGCACCAGCACAAAAATACATGGCTAAAACACGTGTTTGTGAAAAGCAGAACTCACCAAGTAATACAGGAAAGAGAGGTTGGTCGCAGCTGCACTCTTCACTCTACTGTCCTTTTTTTCAAACATTTTTAAGGTCTCTACAGCCTAAAATGAAAAATCTGCAAGTTGTTACCCTGATAACATGACAGCACTTAAGACTGAGTGGAGAAGGCAATGGCACCCCACTCCAGTACTCTTGCCGGGAAAATCCCATGGATGGAAGAGCCTGGTAGGCTGCAGTCTATGGGGTCGCTAAGAGTCAGACACGACTGAGCGACTTCTTTCACTTTTCACTTTCATGCACTGGAGAAGGAAATGACTCCACTCCACTCTCTTGCCTGGAGAATCCCAGGGATGGCGGAGCCTGGTGGTCTGCCATCTGTGGGGTCGCACAGGATCGGACACGACTGAAGCGACTTAGCAGCAGCAGCAGCAGACTGAAGTAGGGGACAAGATTCGCGTACCTGGACAGAGGACCCGGAAAAGCCAGGGGTGGCTACTGTGTTAAGGAGAACAGGTAACAGGTCAGGAGGTCAGTGATTATCAGGACTTGTGAAAAAGGACAAACTAGAAACAGTTAAAATTTCACAAAGGTCCCATCACTTCAAGGCAAACAGATGGAGAAACAATGGAATCAGTGACAGACTTTATTTTCTTGGGTTCCAAAATCACTGCAGACAGTGACTGCAGCCATGAAATTAAAAGCCCCTTGGAAGAAAAGCTATGACATACCTAGACAGTGTATTAAAATGTAGAGACACTACTTTGCCAACAAAAGTCCATATAGTCAAAGCTATGGTTTTCCTGTAGTCATGTATGGATGTGAGAGTTGGACCATAAAGAAGGCTGAGCACCAAAGAATTGAGGCTTTCAAACTCTCGTGTTGGAGAAGACTCTTGAGAGTCCCTTGGACTGCAAGGAGATCAAACCAGTCAATCCTAAAGGAAATCAACCCGGAATATTCACTGGAAGGACTGATGCTGAAGCTGAAGCGCCAATACTTTGGTCACCTGATGCGAAGAGCTGACTCACTGGAAAAGACGCTGATGCTGGGAAAGATCGAAGGCAGGAGGAAAAGGGGTAGACAAAGGATGAGATGGTTGGATGGCATCACTGACTCAGCAGACCTGAGTTTCAGCAAGCTCCAAGAGATAGTGAAGGACAGGGAAGCTTGGCATGCTGCAGTCCATCGGGTCGCAAAGAGCTGGACACAACTGAGCGACTGAACAACAAGAAATAGTGAAGTTTCCAACACAACTGGTGGGTCCACAGACGATTAGATTTGGCTGAGGGAGCAATGACAGTGGTTCTGTGAGCCTGTGATATACTCAGTGTTTACCTAAAGAAGACCATCTTCTCTCAGAGAACAATTAGAGAAGTCAGATAACTCACTAAAAATACTTTTGAGGGCACTGGAGAGCTACTGAGGCAACAGAGTTTGAAGCCAAGATTCAACAAACGTTGAGCCTAAATAAGCACAGTGAAAGAAAAGGCTGAGAAACATTCTTAAAACATGAGGGCCCTGTGGATGGAGGTGAAGAGAGGGTCCAGACAAGATTGCAGCCCCAGGAAAGGAGACACAGCTGATCAGCCTCAAAAGTGGGATAGGACTGATTCTGGAGCATTACAAAGTAATCTGCTGCAGATCCAAATGTGACTACACTCTGCGGCAAGAAGACTTTAAAGTATGTTCTTAACCCTCTGCAAGTCTGAGATGTCCCGACCAAGCAGGATACATGGGATGTCAGACTTAGAAGAAATAACAAAAGTATTTAGAACCTCCAATATCCACTTAAAAACATATTTCATATTTTAAGATTCTAAACTATAATATTCTGAAAAGAACATTCTCAGGTATTTTTGGCTCTGAAGTAGGCAGTTTTCAAAATGTTCTTTACATGTTGTATGAATGTCTCCAACATTTGCTTTTAAAAGTAAAATAATATAAATGTATTTATAAATGAAACTGATAAAAGCTAACTTAATAAAATTTAGTTGTAAATAGAAAAACAAATAATGAAAATAAACAATGCTAGTTTGGGGTTTTTTATCCCCCGCAAGAAGAATTGTTGTGGCTATTCAGTTCCTAAGTCATGTCTGACTCTTTGTGGCCCCATGAACTGCAGCACACCAGGCTTCCCTGTCCTTCACTATCTCCTGCAGTTTGCTCAAACTCATCTCCATTCAGTTGGAGATGTCATCCAACCATCTCATCCTCTGTTTCCCNTATTCAGTTCCTAAGTCATGTCTGACTCTTTGTGGCCCCATGAACTGCAGCACACCAGGCTTCCCTGTCCTTCACTATCTCCTGCAGTTTGCTCAAACTCATCTCCATTCAGTTGGAGATGTCATCCAACCATCTCATCCTCTGTTTCCCCTTTCTCCTCCTGCCCTTATTAGGAAAACAGGTAAATCTCTGTTTTGGTTTCTTTTCCTGGCTGATGCTGTCTGAAGCTACAGGCTTCAGCTTTTCTGAATGTGTCCATCTACCAACACTGGCCTTCACCCTGTCCATGTGCAGCTCTGATGGACTTCTTTCTCTGCTATAAAGATGACCACAGGGACCTCCCTAGTGGTCCACTAATTAGGACTCTGTGCTTCCACTGTTGGAGGCATGGCTCCATTCCTGATTAGGAACTAAAATCCCTGCAAGCTGCCTAGCATGGCCAAAAAAAGAAGGAAACAGGAGTAACAGGTCAAAATTAAAAACACAGCATTCTTAAAGGAAATTACGTTTAGAAATAAAAATATTACTCTACTTCAGAATAATCACAGATAATAGTAGTCTAGAAAAGAGTTTCATAATAATATCACTTTGATTATGAAATCCCATCTAAACATTTTTTTTTTTCTGGTTTTATGAACTGAGAGCAAGTGCACAAGCTGAGCAGACCCAGCGGGGACGGTGACAACCAGGGGATGCCGCAGAGCTCCATCTCACCCAGTCCACCCAGGGTCCCCTCCCCGTGGCTGACTGTATTCAGACCTACCAAACACTAGGCTGTCAGAGCGAGCAGGGCCTGGGAGGTGCGGGGGGCAGTCCCCGTGCATGTAAACACTTTTTTTAAACTTACTTGATTAAAGTCCTTTTGTCTCAGGTATGTAATTGCTTTGTTTATTTCCAGATCATTTGCCAGCTCTACATACTGAGAGGCTTTCACAACTTCAACACACCTATAAAATGAAGCATAAAAAAGGTTATTTTAGGGGACTTCCCAGGTGGTACAGTGGTTAAGACTATGCACTCCCAATGCAGGGGGCATGGGTTAGACACCCGGTCAGGGAACTAGACCCTGCATGCTACAACTAAGAGTTCACATGCCGCCGCTCAAGACTCCTCGTACCCAACTAAGACCTGGTACAGCCAAACAAACAGATATGTAATTTTCAAAAACATTATAACTTTTATAGTGTCCTTTGCTAATTTACCATATAATATGATTTGTTTCATAAGCAGAAATCACTATTTGCAATTATTTATTCATTTTTCTAATAACAAAATTTTAAACCAATAGAAAACACCATGTCCATCCAATCACAGTGAATTTCTTTCTTACCAGTCATAACCTACAGCAAAGGATGTTTCAATTACAGGAGCAATGAGTTTTGCAGCTGTCATGATATACTTTTCTGCCATGGCTTTTCTACATCAAAAAAACAAAACAGTTTTATTTAGAAAAACGGTATAAAAAGTTTCAATTTACTCCTTAAAATATAAATTTATGCTACTGGAGAAGAGCAGAGAAACAGCTCTAGAAAGAATGAAGCAGCTGGGCAAAAGCGGAATGTTGATCAGCTGTGGATGTGCCTGGTAGTGAAAGTAAAGTCTGATGCTGTAAAGAACAATACTGCATAGGAAGCTGAAATGTTATACCTATGAATCAAGGTAAACTGGATATGGTCAAGCAGGAGAGGGGAGAGTGAACACTGAGATCTTAGGAATCAGTGAACTAAAATGGATGAGAATGGGTGAATTTAATCAGTGACCATTATATCTACTACTATGGGCAAGAATTCTTTAGAAGAAATGGAGTAGCCCTCATAGTCAACATAAGAGTCCAAAATGCAGTACTTGGGGGCAATCTCAAAAACAACAGAATCATCTCGGCTCAACTAAAATGGATGAGAATGGGTGAATTTAATCAGTGACCATTATATCTACTACTATGGGCAAGAATTCTTTAGAAGAAATGGAGTAGCCCTCATAGTCAACATAAGAGTCCAAAATGCAGTACTTGGGGGCAATCTCAAAAACAACAGAATCATCTCGGCTCGTTTCCAAGGCAAACCATTCAATATCACAGTAATCCAAGTCTATGCCCCAAATAGTAATGCTGAAGAAGCCGAAGTTGAATGGTTCTATGAAGACCTACAAGACCTTCTAGAATGAACACCAAAAAAAGATGTCCTTTTCATCATAGGGGACTGGAACGCAAAAGTAGGAAGTCAAGAGACACCTAGAGTAACAGGCAAGGTTGGCCTTGGAGTACAAAAGGAAGCAGGGCAAAGGCTAACAGAGTTTTGCCAAGAGAATGCACTGGTCATAGCAAACATGCTCTTCCAACAACGCAAGAGACGAGTCTAGACATGGACATCACCAGATGGTCAAATTCTTTGCAGCCAAAGTTGGAGAAGCTATATACAGTCANGCCTTGGAGTACAAAAGGAAGCAGGGCAAAGGCTAACAGAGTTTTGCCAAGAGAATGCACTGGTCATAGCAAACATGCTCTTCCAACAACGCAAGAGACGAGTCTAGACATGGACATCACCAGATGGTCAAATTCTTTGCAGCCAAAGTTGGAGAAGCTATATACAGTCAGCAAAAAAAGACCAGGAGCTGATTATGGCTCAGATCATCAGCTCCTTACTGCAAAATTCAGGCTTAAAGAAAGTAGGGAAAACCTCTAGTTTATGACCTAAATCAAATCATGTATGATTATACAGTGGAGATGACAAACAGATTCAAGGGATTCGATTTGGTAGGAAGAATGCCTGAAGAACTATGGATGGAGGCTCATAACATTGTACAGGACGGGGTGACCAAAACTATCCCCAAGAAAAAGAAATGCAAAAAGGCAAAGTGGTTGTCTGAGGGGACTTACAAATAACTGACAAAAGAAGAGAAATGAAAGGCAAAGAAGAAAGGGAAAGATATACCCATGTGAATGCAGCACTCCAAAGACTAGCAAGGAGAAATAAGAAAGCCTTCTTAAGTGAAGACTCAAAGAAACAGATGAAAACAACAGAATGGGAAAGACCAAAGATCTCTTCAAGAAAACTGGAGATACTAGGGGACTATTTCATGCAAAAATGGGCACAATAAAGGACAGAAATGGCAAGGACCGAGCAGAAGCAGAAGAGATTAAGAAGAGGTGACAAGAATACACAGAAGAACTACACAAAAAAGGTATTAATGACCGGGATAACCACAATGGTGTGGTCACTTGCCTAGAGCCAAACATCCTGGAGTGTGAAATCAAGTGGGCCTTAGGAAGCATTACTGTGAAGAAAGGTAGCGGAGGTGATAGAATTCCAGATGAGCAATTTTAAATCCTAAAAGATGATGCTGTTAAAGTGTTCACTCAATATGCCAGCACATTTGGAAAACTCAGCAGTGGCCACTGGACTGGAAAAGGTCAGTTTTCATTCCAAATCCAAAGACAGGCAATGCCAAAGAATGTTTAAATTACGGCACAACCGCACATGACAGTAAGACTATGCTGAAAATCCTTCAAACTAGGCTTCAGTAGTACATGAACCGAGAATTTCCAAATGTACAAGCTGGGTTTAGAAAAGGCAGATGAACCTGAGATCAAATCACCAACATCTGGTGGGTAACAGAAAAAGCAAGAGAATTCCAAAAAAAATCTACTTCTGCTTCAATGATTATGCTAAAGCCATTGACTGTATGGATCACAACAAACCATGGAAAATTCTTAGACATGGGAATACTAGACCTCCTTACCTGCCTCCAGAGAATCCTATATGCAGGTCAAGAAGCAACAGAACTGGACATGGAACAGCAGACTGGTTCCAAATCAGGAAAGGAGTACATCAGGGCTGTATATTATCACCATGCTTATTTAACTTATATGCAGAGTACATCATGAGAAATGCTGAGCTAGATGAAGCACAAGCTGGAATCAAGATTGCCAGGAGAAATATCAACAATCTCAGATATGCAGATAACACCACCCTTATGGCAGAGAACTAAAGAGCCTCCTGATGAAAGCCAAAGAGAAGAGTGAAAAAGCTGGCTTAAAACTCAACATTCAGAAAACTAAAATGATGGCATCTGGTGCTATCATTTCACAGCAAATAGATGGGGAAACAATGGAAACAGTGACAGACTTTATTTTTTTGGTCTCCAAAATCACTGCAGATGGTGATTGCAGCCATGAAATTAAAAGACACTTGTTCCTTGGAAAAAAAACTATGACTAACCTAGATAGCATATTAAAAAGCAAAGACTTACTTTATCAACAAAGGTCCATCTAGTCAAGGCTATGCTTTCTCCAGTAGTCATGGATGGATGTGAGAGTTGGACCATAAAGAAAGCTGTGCACCAAGAATTGATGTTTTTGAACTGTGGTGTTGGAAAAGACTCTTGAGAGTCCCTTGGACCGCAAGGAGATCCAACCAGTCAACCCTAGAGGAAATAAGTCCTGAATATTCATTGGAAGGACTGATGCTAAAGCTCCAATACTTTGGCCAGCTGATGCGAACAGCTGACTGATTGGAAAAGGCCCTGATGCTAGGAAAGACTGAGTGGAGGAAAAGGGGGCTACAGAGAATAAGACGGTTGCACAGCATCACTGACTTAATGGACGTGAGTTTGAGCAAGCTCCAGAAGATGGTGAAGGACAGGGAAGCCTGGTGCTACAGTTTATGGGGTCACAAAGAGTCGGACACAACCTAGCGACTGAACAACAACGATAACAACAAGCATAAACACTGTCTATGGGCAGCTATGTTAGCAATCTATTTACAAATCAGGTTGAAAACCACAATTGGGAACAGGATTAAAAGGCCATGACCACCTGTGGGATCACCAGTTCTTGGTCTTGATGCCTCTGATGAAAGAAGAAAAGCAGGGAGTGGAAGGGGGAGGGAGTGATGCAGGGGACAGACACAGGACTCTGCAGCTCAAGCTCTGGGACCTGCACCATCTGGGGAAGTGAAAGAGTAAAAACCACCACTGAAGAAGCTGTGGTAAATACTAGAACTGAACTGCTACATGTCTCTACAGAGCTGCCTAATCTTCACCTTTCATACAAATGGAGTCAGATTCATGTTTACTGTAGCATATGTCAGTATTTCATTCATTCTATGGCTAAATATTTCATTGTATGGATGGACCAGATATTTTTTATCCATTCATGTTGTGGACATTTGGGTTGCTTCTCTTCTTGGATGGCCGCTATGAACATTTGTTAAGTGACTGTGCAGATGTATGCTCTAATTTTAAGCATGTTCATAACTACTCATTGAAACATTTTTATCATGGTTGCTTTAAAATTTATCAAATAATTCTAACATCTCTGTTATTTCAGTGTTGGCATCTATGGATTGTCTTTTTTTCACTGAGATCTTCCTGGTCTTGGTTTGGTGAGTGATTACTGATCAAAACTTGGACATTTTGAGGAGTTCCCTAGCAACCTACTGGTTAGGGTTCTGGGTTTTTACTGCCATGGTCTGGGTTCAATTCCTGGGTCAGGGAACTGAGATCTCTTGCAAGCTGCAGAACAGCCAAAAAAAAAAGAAAGAAAGAAACTTTGACATTTTTGGTATATATATGATGATGGAATATTACTCAGCCATAAAAAAGAATGAAATAACGTCATGTGCAGCAACACGAATGGACCTAGAGATGATCATATTAAGTCAAATATGCTGTTAATATGTGAAATCTAAAAAAATGATACAAATGAACTTATTTACAAAACAGATTCACAGGCACAGAAAACAAAGGGGAACGGGGAGTGTGCTGCTGCTGCTGCTGCTGCTAAGTCACTTCAGTCATGTCCGACTCTGTGTGACCCCATAGACGGCAGCCCACCAGGCTCCCCCATCCCTGGGATTCTCCAGGCAAGAATACTGGAGTGGGTTGCCATTTCCTTCTCCAATGCATGAAAGAGAAAAGTGAAAGTGAAGTCGCTCAGTCTGTCCTACTGTTAGCAACCCCATGGACTGCAGCCCACCAGGCTACTCCGTCCATTGGATTTTCCAGGCAAGAGTACTGGGGTGGGGTGCCATTGCCTTTCCCGAATGGGGAGTGTATATATATTAATACATAGAGAGTAAATCAACTGTTTCAATAAAAAGTTAAAAATAAAATAATGTTCATTCAGGATCTTCAATACTACTTTCACCTTGATTTTAAGGATTTGGGAAGTGATGCATTTTAAAGAGGCAAATGCTTTTGTATTTTATTTGGAAAAAACTGATAGGTAGAAAATAAAAAGACTGAATTTTATTGAAATCTTCTGTTTTAGCTGTCTTTCTTGACATCACTCCAGCAGGCAGAGAAGAGATACTACCTCATCACTTGCAGAAAAAGGGAGATGCCACATTCCCCACAGCCTGCTCTGACCTTTATCTTGCCCTTTGGCTAAAGAAAGCAGGCTTTTTAAAAAATGCAGCCCCTGGCTTTCTGACTCCCTATTTCTTCAGCTCCAAGTCTTGGAAGCGTGAGGGGATCACTGCCAGGCTGCTCCTCAAGTCACTAGGGCCCTTGCTCATTTGCCCTCTTGTCTCCACATTTCTTCTCATTTTGTTTTATATACAATTCCCAGGGTTTTTATTTGTACTTAGTGGGACGAACATGGAAAAGTACATCTACTCCATCTTCCCAAAAGGATAAGCTTAATTTTTACTCTTAAACTAACTCCTAAGGATTGAGGGCTCTCCAAAAACAGAGCTTCCCAGGTGGCTCTAGTGGTAAAAAAAAACCCGCCTGCCAACGCAGGGCACCTAAGGGACATGGGTTAGATCCCTGGGTCAGGAAGATCCCCTGGAGAAGGGCATGGCAACCCACTCCAGTATTCTTGCCTGGAGAATCCCCACAGACAGAGGAACTTGGAGGGCTACAGTCAAGCGGGTCACATAGAGTCTGACACTACTAAAGCGACTTAGCATGCATGTATACATACAATTAAATATTATTCAGCCTTAAAAATGAAGGAAATCCTGTCACATGCTAAACAGTGATGAAAAGCCAGTCACAAACAAATACTGTGATTCCACTCAGATGAGCTCCCCAGAGCAGTGGATTTCATATAACAGACAGCAGAGTGGTGGCTGCCAGAGACTGGTGAGTATGCAGGAGTTGGAGGTGGGGAGTTGTGCAGTGGGTACTGAGCTGCAGTGTGGGAGATGAAGACTTCTGAACACCAGTCACAAATCAATGTGAATGTTCCAATACTTAACACTATCTTTGAAAAGAAGAATTATCTACCATGGTTGAGATAAATTTTAATTATGTGTATTTTACCACGATTAAAAAAAAACTCAGCCCTCTCTCATATGATATAATTCCTAAGATGCCTGATGCATACTCAATATTAGAATGTTCAAGCCATACTTGACAGAGACTAGGTACCATACTGGAGAAAGGAAGAAAAGATATAAAGAGAAAGCATTTTGTCTTTTGGAGCTACAATTTAATTGGGCAGGATAAAAATACACAGAGATATGTTTAAACAAAGATAATATGAACAAAGTCCTAATGTAGCACCAGATGCAGAGGGAACGCAAACTACAGAGAAACAGAGAAACTGAGTAAAAATAACTGGGATTAACATGAGGACTAAGATTATTTTGAAGGAGAAAACAGAATTCAGTAAAGACAGAAATGGTGAAACAGCACTATTCTAGAAATATATTGAACACAACAAGTTTTGAAAGGAATAATCAGAATGCACATTCAAGTTTCTTAGAGAAGTTAAGACCACATTTAATCGTTAAGTGCCCAAAATATTACCTTTCACGTTCCATTTGTCTCAGATGATCATTTTTTATAGCTTCAATCACTAAATTAGTATGTGGGTCATCCTGGGGGAAAAGTGAGGGAACCAGAAGTAAACACTGAGAACTGGGTGGCTAATCAGCCTCAGCACTAGGCCACTGTACACAGTGGAGAGTGAGTGAGTCTTTCTGAACTGTTTTCCTCGTGTAGAGCAGAACTTTCTCTTCCTTCTGATGACCTGTCATACTCTTCACTGAACTAATGCAGATTCTAGCAGCTGACACAAGGTCAGGCTGGAAAGCATAGGACCAAGAATATGGAAGCCATGGTTGTCAGTACAAACAGGTAAAATCCTAAGTCACATGTAATTGCTTTAATGACATCAGTGACTTAGTATGACCCTACATTGACCTCTACTTCCTACTGAAGACACGGACGATTTCTTTCACAATATACATTATTTTTTCCTCAATATGAAAGTTATATATGATTTAACATCTATTCAGCACTTACTATGTTCCAGGATTAAGCATTTCACATGCACTCCCCCATTTGATCCTCACAACCCTATAGAGCAGGCTGTTGTAATTAATGCTATTTTAAATACAAAGGACAAGGAGAATAAATACTAAGAAGTGGGGCCAACCACCACACTGCCATTCCCTTGTAATCCATCAAGAAAATCTACCAGGTTCCTTTTATGAAATCAACATTACTATACCATCACGATCTATCAACATGGACAATTTCACATGATTTGACTTCACATAAGATAATATTAAGGAATGATAATTTTTCATAAGATTCTCCCTTTTGTTTTTTGAGTAAAACTGTGCAGTCTGTTTAAACCATAATCTCCAGCCCTATTTCAATAGTTCCGATATCAACCTAATCTAAATAACATGAAAATGAAAAAACAGATTAATATAGGACTGGCAGAAACCTGAAGAGTCATCCATCCCAACTTCATCACTTCTGGAGACAGAGAAGCACAGCTAATTAGCTGGCCATGTAAGAGTCTTCTTCATACTCACGCTTGGCGAAATGTATTTATCATCTTCATCAATTTCTAGTGGAACAGCAATCAGTTTTTGGAATGACTTCTTCATTTTTTCTCGATCTCCAATGGCAAAGTAACTAAGAATTAGATTGAAGCCTGCCTTCAGATTTGGAGCCATACTCATGATGTGCTCAAAAGAAGAGATGGCATCCGAATACTGCCCAGTTTTAATAAATGTGACTCCAATGTTCTGCATAATTTTAATCCTGAAAAAAAAAATGGACTCCCTTTAAAAGTTTGAACTCCCCAGCTGGCAATCAAGTTATTCCGCAAATAATTTCCTCCTTTTCTTTGCCATGTTACTTCTTGTTTTGTTAAAGATTCACTGAGGTTTATTTTACACATTATAAAATTCACTTGCTTTAAGTATGTGATTCAGTAACTATTGCTGTACTAACATAGATGTGAAACCACAATCACACTCTAAGTCATTTCCATTTCCCTAGAAAGAACACCTGTGCCCACCTGCAATCACTCCTCAGTCTAGCCTCCAGCCCCAGGCAAACGCTAATTTCCTTTCTGTCTCTCTGGACTGGACTTGCCTTTCTAGACATTGCATATGAAAGGAGTTATAAAACACGGGACAGTGGAGCCTGGTGGGCTGCCGTCTATGGGGTCACACAGAGTCGGACACGACTGAAGCGACTTAGCAGCAGCAGCAGCATACAACATGTGATACCCTGTACCTTCACTCAATTAGCATAATTTTTGAGGTTCCTCCATATCACAGCATGTAAAAGGATGTCATTCCTTTTTCATTGCTGAANGGAGCCTGGTGGGCTGCCGTCTATGGGGTCACACAGAGTCGGACACGACTGAAGCGACTTAGCAGCAGCAGCAGCATACAACATGTGATACCCTGTACCTTCACTCAATTAGCATAATTTTTGAGGTTCCTCCATATCACAGCATGTAAAAGGATGTCATTCCTTTTTCATTGCTGAATAGTATTCTACAGTGCAGCTATACCACCTTCCATCCATTGACTACGTGATAGATACTTGGACTGCTTCTACTTTTTGGATAATATAATAATGCTGCTACAAACACTCATGTACAATCCTTTGTGACGATATATGTTTTCATTTCTCTTGGTTATATACCTAACAGTGGAATTGGTTGTAAATTTGCATTTAATTTTTTTAAAAAACAACCTTATTATTTTCCGAAGTGTCTGTGCTATTTTATATCCCCAGTGCATAAGGACTCTCATTTCTCTGCATCTTCCTCAGCACTGATCATTGTCTATATTTGATGACAGCTATTCTACCTTATTTCCAACCACTCCTTAATATAATCCCATTTCAACTAAATCCCTTTATTCATAATTCTCTGACCATCAGACCATGGTGTTTCCCAGCCTTTTCTCAGTGTCCTTTTGTCTGGAATGCCATCTCTGTCTTCACTTCAGTAACCAACTCAAGTGTACCTCCTTCACTAAGCCTTTCCTGACCTTTCCTGAGAATTCCTGTTCTCAGTAATTATTCCTGCAACTTAAGAAATATCAATAACCTCAGATATGCAGATGACACCACCATTATGGCAGAAAGTGAAGAACTAAAGAGCCTCTTGATGAAAGCAAAAGAGGAGAGTGAAAAAGTTGGCTTAAAGCTCAACATTTGGAAAACTAAGATCATGGCATCTGGTCCTATCACTTCATGGCAAATAGGTGGGGAAACAGTGGAAATAGTGGCTGACTTTATTTTTCTGGGCTCCAAAATCACTGCAGATAGTGACTTCAGCCAAGAAATTAAAAAGATGCATACTCCTTGGAAGGAAAGTTATGACCAACCTAAACCGCGTATTAAAAAGCAGAGACATTACTTTGTCAACAAAGGTCCATCTAGTCAAGGCTATGGTTTTTCCAGTGGTCATGTATGGATGTGAGAGTTGGACTATAAAGAAAGCTAAGCACAGAAGAATTGATGCTTTTGAACTGTGGTGTTGGAGAAGACTCTNTATTAAAAAGCAGAGACATTACTTTGTCAACAAAGGTCCATCTAGTCAAGGCTATGGTTTTTCCAGTGGTCATGTATGGATGTGAGAGTTGGACTATAAAGAAAGCTAAGCACAGAAGAATTGATGCTTTTGAACTGTGGTGTTGGAGAAGACTCTTGAGAGTCCCTTGGACTGCAAGGAGATCCAACCAGTCCATCCTAAAGGAGATCAGTCCTGGGTGTTCATTGGAAGGACTGATGTTGAAGCTGAAACTCTAATACTTTGGCCACCTGATGCGAAGAGCTGACTCATTGGAAAAGACCCTGATGCTGGGAAAGATTGAGGGCAGGAGAAGGGGACGACACAGGATGAGATGGTTGGATGGTATCACTGACTCAATGGACATGGTTTTGGGTGGACTCCGGGAGCTGGTGATGGACAGGGAGGCCTGGTGTGCTGTGGTTCATGGGATCGCAAAGTGTCAGACACGACTGAGCTACTGAACTGAACTGAATTACCATACTACCTCTTGACTGTGGATTGTTAAGTACTTACCATATACTATATAATACCATCTTTTTCTAAAATGTTTAAATTCTTGGTCTCACCTGGGTTAAAAGTACCTCAAGGGCACTATGTTCTATAAGTTAGATAACTGCTGATGATAGTGAGATATCTTCCATAATTCGAAAACAAATGTTTGCGAAAAGTGGCATTTACAAATAAATTAACTTTCTCAAGGGAACTGCACTATGCCCAGGAGAAATTATGAACAGTAAATATCCTAGAAACCTATGTTCCCTTAGTTATTACCAGACTAAGATAACTTACTGTTTCTGCTCTTAAAATATTATAATAGGAAATATCCCAGCACCTCCCCTGCCCACCTCTTCTAAGAGTCAACAGTAACCCTTCCTCCACTATTTCCTTCTCGAGCTCTGGTAAGAAGGTAAGGAATTAAGTATCCAGTCTCGCAATCTGGAGTCTGCTATGTTCTAAAAAACTGCTGTCTGATTTGGTGTATTATAGTGCTAACGGCCTGGAGGGTTATTTCCTATATAGGCCCATTAGCTTAGTTTTATTCCAACTGATTACATATCATGCCTTTAACCTTTAGCTTCCATCATACAAATGCATGCAAGGGTCAGAGCAAAATACTGCAGCTATAAGAAAAATCTAACACCTCTCATGTACACATACCACAAAGCACTCAGTCCACTGGCAACATGTCAGAAGAGTGACTTTGTTTCTGAAGAATGACAAATTTTACAAACTTACCTCATTTCTTTATGGACACTTGGAATTTGATCTAAGGCCATTCGGTAGAATTTAATGGCTTTGGAATAATTTCTTTGCTTTAAATAAATATTTCCCATATTCACTTTCAACCGTCCTAATTTAAAAAAAAAATTAATGAATATATAATATCTGATTTCTTTTACTTTTTCTATGAGACCAAAAAGTATAAATGCTAAATATAAACAACAATCTCTTGTGGATAAAGTCTACAAGGGAAAGCATGTTCCATGGGGTTGCTATGGTTAATGCTACTTGTGATACAGAACATAGTCTTCATTTACTATTAGGCAATATGTCTCATACCAACTATTTTTTTTCATTTGTATTTGTGTGAATTTTCATATCCTTTAAGCAGGACACTATAAATTTAACTTGCTTAGAGCACAGATCATTTCATAAGAATAACTGAGGAAACTGTAAATTAACACTACAAAAGAACTATACTTATCAGAAAAACTAACTACACACACCTACAGATCATTTCATAAGAATAACTGAGGAAACTGTAAATTAACACTACAAAAGAACTATACTTATCAGAAAAACTAACTACACACACCTACCTGCATTGCTAAACATCTTATTTTTCACTATAACTTGATACGTGTTTAGTGCTTCAGCATACATCTCATTAGCTGAATACTGACTGGCCAAGTTGAAAAGAACCTAAGGAAAAAATAGTTGCAAAGAAACATATAATGATCATCTTAGGTCCCTTTTGCCTATCTTTCTAGAGATTAAAATACTATAACAATGTTAGTTGCCTCTATCAAGACTCCCAAACCATTAAGAAATGAAGTCCACAGAGAGTATCTTGCATTCCAGCATGAACCAGAACATTAGGACAGGTGGAGCTATCTTCTAAATTCCACCTAATTTTCCATGTATTCTTTCTAGTCAATGGATTTGCTATTCTTTAATCTCAGGAAGATCCACAAAAAGTATATGTGTATTGTTAGTATTGCTGGTAATAAAAAGAGTAAGGAAGATAGTGGACCAAATTCTCTTTGAAAACATAAACATTATGTGGAAATATCTTAAACCTTAATTTGTAGAGTATTGCTGCTCTATATGCAAATTTATAATTTAAATAATTGAGCTATAGTAAAGTATGTTCCTAGAGGAAAAAGATGATCATTGTAAATTATTCCCAAATCTAAAGACTCCATGGAATCTAAAAATATTAACTATAAATAGTAAATGTCTAAATTCTCCTTCCTCTAAGTTTCAATGTTCTTTTTTCCACTTGTTTAGCATATGAAGACTTCTCCTACTGAAAATACATCCTTTTAAACATCAGTATATATATGAAAGAAGTGTCTTCTCAGAATTGAATAAATTTTGCTAGAAACTAGCTGATTTGTCTTTTTTCCCTACCATCCTCACAGAACACTGTCTTATTAATCTAGTTTGAAGCTCTCTAAGATCACAAACAAAAAAGTCCACGTTCAAATCTTATTATCTAACTACGTTGTTGACGGATGTTCATTAGATTTATTGTGGTGATCATTTCATAATATATACAAATATCAAGTTGAATACCTGAAATTAACAGAGCATTGAATCACAATTATACCTCAAAACAAAACAAAACAAAACAAAAGGAATCTTGTCAAAGTAAGCACACTGAACAGAGCCCAAATATTAGTAATCTTCAAGAGTCCTTAGCTGGAAGGTTTACTAGTATTTACTACATTATTAAAAATGACTAAAGAAGATCACTGTACAGACCAAAGATGAGAGTGGTCCCATTAACTGAAGAGCATTATTAACCTAATTCTAGGCACCTTAAGTCCAGTAAAGCTTAAGGAACAAGAGAAAACAACAAAGAAAAAAAGACTTCTGGAATCTATAAATTCTCACCAAAATATCCGTATTCAACAGGCACTTTGTACTTACTGAGTAAGTTAAATCCAAGTTGATGTTCTCTGGCCTTGTAACTTGTTCTCGTTGTCTCACCAGGACTCTCTCCTTTCTGCCTGCATCTTTCGCCTTTTCCAAGGCCTGAAACCAAGTATACATGGTGTCAATTCCTTCACAAACTCACATAGCTCTTGGTGCATCAGAGGCGCCTGTAGCTGCATTACCCCTACTTCCTGAGTGCTCTGAGCGCTCCTACTATAACTCCCCTCCTGTCTGTCTAATCATGAGCTCTCATCCCTCATGGAAAGTCCATGTGTCTTCTCTGGGAAAGAAGGGGAAGCACAGGGTGGGGGCTAATACCTGGACCACACCTGCCCACACTGAGTTTCTCATCACCTCTCCTCCTACCACCTTTAGGTCTAACCATGCCTACCTACATGTCTGACCTACCACGGTTAGGGCGTCCCTGGTGGCCAAGCCAATAAAGAATCTGCCTACAATGCAGGAGACCTGAGTTCAATCCCTGGGTTGGGAAGATCCCCTGGAGGAGAAAATGGCAACCCACTTCAGTATTCTTGCCTGGAGAATTCCATGGATAGAGAAGCCTGGCAGGCTATACTCCATGGGGTCACAAAGAATCCGACATGACTGAGCGACTAAAACTTTCACTGCATGCCTCTCTACTTCTTTTTTCCTTTCAGCTCCTGAACCTTTGGTGTTTTAATTCAATCTCATAAGAAAGAAATTAGGTGAGTTTGTTTGGTTTCTGGGATGCTCAAAGTATAGATAAGCCACGGATAACTGCTACCTAATAGGACAACAGATCCTCAGTTTCACTAAGATCTTACTCCAAACATTAAGAACCTTTAACTGATTTCCACGGAGAGATTGACCAGTCCCATTAATGCCTTAATCTGATAATTAAGTCACAGAAACTGTATTTATGTGGTGTGATGATCAAAGTAATGTGAACAAAGCATCTAAGAGAAAAAAAACTAATTAAAAAAAAAAGCCACAGAGTTGGATTCCCAAAGAGCAAACCATGAGTTTGCAGTTTTACTTAGGACAAAATATTTTAGGGCAGTGAGGCTTAAATAAGAAAAAAAGCCCTTTGTACTTTTTTTATGGATCACAGTAGCTTTGCCTTCAGCAGGCTGTGCATCACTCCAGTAATCCACCAGGCTGAAAAATTTAGTCAACTGATACATCAGAATTTTCTTCCCTCCTTAAATGACCAATGAGAAAAATTACAAAATCAGCCAACTGTTTTGACATCAGAGTTTATGAAGCAGAGTTAAAACTGTAGGCTCTCAAGATAATTATTTCAGTGAAAACTCCAAGGCCAGCCCATAGCAAAATGAAAATATTTATCTAGCTGTGTGCATGTATGGGTGCTTACACAAAAGTAGACACATACTCACACACTTCATGATCTTGAATCTTAATCAGTTTATGGACTTACCAATTTTAAGTCTCCACAACTGTTAGCAATACAGCTTTCTTCTACCAACTCATTTACTTTCTTCTCTAATTGTCTGATCTTTTCTTCTGGACTGTTAAAGAGAAAACCAAGTATATTCTGAATCATTCAATCACTAACAATATATATGAAATTTAACTTACTTTTAACATAGTCCATCATGTGCTCATTAACTTTAAAAGCAGGACACAGATAAGACAAATACATAAATGGCAATGAACAATAAATGTACCACTCTTTTTAATAACTACAGTATATATTCATAATAATAGTAAATATAGCTAACATTTTTTCAGCATAAGTGTAATTTAATTTTGAGCTAAATGCTTTACCCTAATTATGTCACTTAATCTTCATAAAAATATCTGATACAATTACTATCATTATTTCATTTAACTGACAGGGAAACTGAGGTTTACAAAGTTAAGTACTGGCAGTCCAGTGGTTAGGACTCTGCACACTTCCACTGCAGGAGGCGCAGGTTCAATCTATGGTTGGGGAACTGAGATCCCACAAGTGGTGTTCAGTTCAGTTCAGTTCAGTCGCTCAGTCGTGTCCGACTCTTTGCGACCCCATGAATTGCAGTATGCCAGGCTTCCCTGTCCATCACCAACTCCTGGAGTTCATTCAAACTCACGTCCATTGAGTCAGTGATGCCATCCAGCCATCTCATCCTCTGTTGTCCCCTTTTCCTCCTGCCCCCAATCCCTCCCAGCATCAGAGTCTTTTCTAATGAGTCAACTCTTCGCGTGAGGTGGCCAAAGTACTGGAGTTTCAGCTTTAGCATCATTCTTTCCAAAGAACACCCAGGACTGATCTCCTTTCGAATGGACTGGTTGGATATCCTTGAAGTCAACAAAAACAAGACTGAGAGCTGACTGTGGCTCAGATCATGAACTCCTTATTGCCTGTGGCTCAGATCGTGAACTCCATATTGCCAAATTCAGACTTGAATTGAAGAAAGTAGGGAAAACCACTAGACCATTCAGGTATGACCTAAATCAAATCCCTTATGATTATACAGTGGAAGTGAGAAATAGATTTAAGGGACTAGATCTGATAGATAGAATACCTGATGAACTATGGATTGAGGTTCATGACACTGTACAGGAGACAGGGATCAAGACCATCCCCATGGAAAAAAAAATGCAAAAAAGCAAAATGGCTGTCTGGGGAGGCCTTACAAATAGCTGTGAAAAGAAGAGAAGTAGAAAGCAAAGGAGAAAAGGAAAGATATAAGCATCTGAATGCTGAGTTCCAAAGAATAACAAGAAGAGATAAGAAAGCCTTCTTCAGCAATCAATGCAAAGAGACAGAGGAAAAGAACAGAATGGGAAAGACTAGAGATCTCTTCAAGAAAATCAGAGATACCAAGGGAACATTTCATGCAAAGATGGGCTCGATAAAGGACAGAAATGGTATGGACCTAACAGAAGCAGAAGATATTAAGAAGAGGTGGCAAGAATACACAGAAGAACTGTACAGAAAAGATCTTCATGACCAAGATAATCACGATGGTGTGATCATTCACCTAGAGCCAGACATCCTGGAATGTGAAGTCAAGTGGGCCTTAGAAAGCATCACTAAGAACAAAGCTAGTGGAGGTGATGGAATTCCAGTTGAGCTATTTCAAATCCTGGAAGAGGATGCTGTCAAAGTGCTGCACTCAAAATGCCAGCAAATTTGGAAAACTCACCAGTGGCCACGGGACTGGAAAAGGTCAGTTTTCATTCCACTCCCAAAGAAAGGCAATGCAAAATAATGCTCAAACTACCGCACAATTGCACTCATCTCACATGCTAGTAAAGTAATGCTCAAAATTCTCCAAGCCAGGCTTCAGCAATACGTGAACCATGAACTTCCAGATGTTCAAACTGGTTTTAGAAAAGGCAGAGGAACCGAGATCAAATTGCCAACATCCACTGGATCATCAAAAAAGGAAGAGAGTTCCAGAAAAACATCTATTTTTGCTTTACTGACTATGCCAAAGTCTTTGACTGTGTGGATCACAAGAAACTGTGGAAAATTCTGAAGGAGATGAAAATACCAGACCACCTGACCTGCCTCTTGAAAAACCAATATGCAGGTCAGGAAGCAACAGTTAGAACTGGACATGGAACAACAGACTGGTTCCAAATAGGAAAAGGAGTACGTTGAGGCTGTATATTGTCACCCTGCTTATTTAACTTATACGCATGCTTATTTAACTTATAGGCAGAGTACATCATGAGAAATGCTGGGCTGGAAGAAGCACAAGCTGGAATCAAGATTGCTGGAAGAAATATCAATAACCTCAGATATGCAGATGATACCACCCTTATGGCAGAAAGTGAAGACGAACTAAAAAGCCTCTTGATGAAAGTGAAAGAGAAGATGTGAAAAAGGAGATGAAGAGATGTAAAAAGGAGATGAAGAGGAGAGTGAAAAAGTTGGCTTAAAGCTCAACATTCAGAAAACTAAGATCATGGCATCTGGTCCCATCACTTCATGGGAAATAGACGGAGAAACAGTTGAAAGAGTGTCAAACTTTATTTTTGGGAGCTCCAAAATCACTGCAGATGGTGACTGCAGCCAAGAAATTAAAAGACGCTTACTCCTTGGAAGGAAAGTTATGACCAACCTAGATAGCATATTAAAAAGCAGAGACATTACTTTGCCAACAAGTGGTGTGGAGAGGCCCAAAAAAAGAAAGAAAGAAAGCTAAGTATTATGCCTGAGATCATACAGCTGCTAAGTTACAGAGCCAAGGTTTGAACACAAATAAGGTAACTCTAGGGCCCATGTTATCATATTGTTAATACCATACCTGAACGGAAGTGGAGCCTATGGCAAATGAAAACTTTATCAATGGTGGAATAACTGAAGCCCCCACAAAACAGAGAAAAATTATTATGATTTACTACCAAAAAGATACCAGAGTTGTTTTTTTTTTTGGCCAAGAAGCACAGCTTGTGGGATAACCAAGGGTGGAACCCAGACCACGTTAGTGAAAGCCCGGAGTCCTAATCACTGGACCACAACAGGCAACTCCCCACAGAGACTTCTAACAAGGTAAAGAAGTTTAAAAAATCTTGACTCCATCAGCAGCACACGAAGTATCCCCAAACCAATCACATTTTAAACCAGCATCAGTGTTGTTTCATTACCACTTTCGTCCAACAAAGGACCACAACACTCTGTATGTACATCACTGCCTAAACAAACTTCTACTACAAATACGTCAGAATAAACATCAACTCTCCTAATTCTCTTCAAACGGACTTTAAAAAAGAATACAGGAACAAATTAGGTCTATAAAATCATATTCTTCAGTAAAACCTGGGATTAAGGCAACAAATTTTATTATAGAGATTTGCAAAATTCTGAGTAAATGGATACAATAGATGGTGGCTTTGTAAAAGTTAGAAAGTTCAGAATTTAAGTACAGAATTCTATTTTCAAGTTGTCTGAAACACTCTAACAAATGTCTTTAAACAGTACTTACAGAGTGTTACTTTTAAGCCTAAAATGTCAATATAAAAATTTAAAGCTAATAATCTGTAAGAGAACTCCATGAAGACAGTGACAGTAACCACCCCATCCCCACCAGACGCCAGGAGAATGAACCCTGTGTGCAGACCCTGCGGGACGCCCCCACAGGTACCTGCACCTGCCAGCTACTATGTGCTCAGAAGACAGGCTACAGGAAGAGTCTCCCTCCCCAGCCAATCATCTGGTTCCATCAGACACCTGTGCTGAGACTCTGGCCAATGATAAACAAAGACACGTCTGCCCGGGGCAGATGTCTCCCAGAAAGGCCTTTGCTTCTCAAAGGGGACCCGAGACTGGTTATCTTCTGAGTCTAGGTGTTAACGACTACATGAAGGTTCCAGACTCCCATGACCCTCTTGGAATCATGAGGACAGGAAGTCCTTGAGAAAAACCAAGAGTGAGCACACTGTGAACACTGGCTGCTGTAGTGCTCAGGTATCAGTACATGCTACACAGCTGAATTTACACTGTAGCTTTTAGCTATTCTCTAGTAGCATGAAACTAATACTATAAAAAAATTAAATGTCTCAATATCAATGTAACAAACATAAATTTTCTTAATTTTTTTTCTTTGAAGTATGCTTGTAAAATAAGAATATCTATTACACACGCACGGGGAAGGCAATGGCACCCCATCCCAGTACTCTTGCCTGGAAAATCCCATGGATGGAGTAGCCTGGTGGGCTGCAGTCCATGGGGTCACTAACAGTCGGACAGACTGAGCGACTTCACTTTCACTTTTCTCTTTCACGCATTGGAGAAGGAAATGGCAACCCACTCCAGTATTCTTGCCTGGAGAATCCCAGGGATGGGGGAGCCTGGTGGGCTGCCGTCTATGGGGTCACACAGAGTCGGACACGACTGAAGTGACTTAGCAGCAGCAGCAGCAGCATTACACACACAACCACATACTGGCACCCATAAAAATGAGACATGCTTTCAATGTGCTCCAGTAAAACTGCACAGATACATGGGGCTGCCTTTCTTAGATGTGAGTCTCTTCCTAGACGCTAGGACAATGCTTTGATTACTATTCTGCTGACACAAACTTTCAAAATACGTAAGGATTATGTATTTGAGAAGTAAAAACTGAAGACATGCAACCACCACAGGAAAGCAGCACAGGACTTGCATACCTGTCTTCACTCCTGGCCTCCAGGGGTGGTGCCGGGCCCCACGACTGTCCAAGGGGGTCAAACGCAGAGCCTGGGACACAGCAGTCAAGAGGTCACATTCAATGTGCATCCACACAATCGGAGGAACTGTGAAACCCTGCACACGCTGTCTAATTCACCTATTTATTAAATGGAATGGACCTTTTTTATGCTTACATGAGTATTATTTATATAGAGAAACTGGTAAGATTTTTAACATACATGAAACCATGTAAATAAAACTGCACTACCATGTAAAAACAAAAATAAATACTCAGTACTTATTTCTCCCCACAGTAATCTGTCTCTGTTATGAATTCTAAACTGTCAATCACGGGATTAATAACCTGGTTTGGCTTTTTAATTTTCATTATTGGTATCATAAACATTAATTTTGTCATAGAACTTTTATTTTAAAATTATTACTTATCATCCATTTAAATACTATTTTCACCTTTGATTCTTTAGCTCTAACTCACAGACAAATTTTCAGTGTGCAGTGTGGCGTGATCTGACATAACATGCAGCATGACTACACCTCAACTGGGACACAGAACACTCCCACAACCCTTTTCCTTTCCTGACCCTGACTCTAAAATAATCAATGACATGTTAAGTTTTATTTAAAATGGTAATATATTTAAACATACAAAAACAGTTTTAAAATTAAAAGATTTGAAAAAAAAATTAATAGCCGAAATAATGTAACAAACCTCTCAAAGCTCCCTTGGTAAAGCCAGCGGCTCTCACTGCTGTCATGGGTCTAGTAACTCCATCCTTAAGAGAACAAGAATCATTTAAAAAGTGTTCTTACATATGATCTACCTCTTATTTACAGTTCTGCACATGACACACATCTTAATAAAGCCCCAGTCTTGAACAGAGGTTTATAACTCCTCCTTACTGTTTCTTACTTCTGCCTCCTCACGTGTCAACCTGTCTGAAATTTTCCTTTGTCCTATAAAATTTCAATTCTTCAATCGAACTGGACTTACTTCCAGTTTGAAAAGAAAAACACTCTTTTGGATTTTCAGTAGTACCTTATATAGCTTAGTAGTTGGTTACTCCCTACTTTGGGCTGGTCTCCTGTAGGCCTATGAGAGAAGCCATAGAAACTGCTGGAAATGACAGTGCAGGAGAACCAGGTCCCAGAGTCCATCCTACAGACAAACTAGAAGGCCTATGTCCATTCCCCTGTGGGATTTCACTTGAGACCTGAGTAAATAGTGATAAATCCAGAGACTGCCACCAAAGATTTCAAGCAGTTCAAATATCACCTCACAGTTTAAAGAATCAGATCAGTACTTATTTCTCCCCACAGTAATCTGTCTCTGTTATGAATTCTAAACTGTCAATCATGGGATTAATAACCTGGTTTGGCTTTTTAATTTTCATTATTGGTATCATAAACATTAATTTTGTCATAGAACTTTTATTTTAAAATTATTACTTATCATCCATTTAAATACTATTTTCACCTTTGATTCTTTAGCTCTAACTCACAGACAAATTTTCAGTGTGCAGTGTGGCGTGATCTGACATAACATGCAGCATGACTACACCTCAACTGGGACACAGAACACTCCCACAACCCTTTTCCTTTCCTGACCCTGACTCTAAAATAATCAATGACATGTTAAGTTTTATTTAAAATGGTAATATATTTAAACATACAAAAACAGTTTTAAAATTAAAAGATTTGAAAAAAAAATTAATAGCCGAAATAATGTAACAAACCTCTCAAAGCTCCCTTGGTAAAGCCAGCGGCTCTCACTGCTGTCATGGGTCTAGTAACTCCATCCTTAAGAGAACAAGAATCATTTAAAAAGTGTTCTTACATATGATCTACCTCTTATTTACAGTTCTGCACATGACACACATCTTAATAAAGCCCCAGTCTTGAACAGAGGTTTATAACTCCTCCTTACTGTTTCTCACTTCTGCCTCCTCACGTGTCAACCTGTCTGAAATTTTCCTTTGTCCTATAAAATTTCAATTCTTCAATCGAACTGGACTTACTTCCAGTTTGAAAAGAAAAACACTCTTTTGGATTTTCAGTAGTACCTTATATAGCTTAGTAGTTGGTTACTCCCTACTTTGGGCTGGTCTCCTGTAGGCCTATGAGAGAAGCCATAGAAACTGCTGGAAATGACAGTGCAGGAGAACCAGGTCCCAGAGTCCATCCTACAGACAAACTAGAAGGCCTATGTCCATTCCCCTGTGGGATTTCACTTGAGACCTGAGTAAATAGTGATAAATCCAGAGACTGCCACCAAAGATTTCAAGCAGTTCAAATATCACCTCACAGTTTAAAGAATCAGCGTCACTATGTAAGTAATATCTTTAAAAAAATTTTTGGTAATAAGATTCTAAGTCACAAGAAAGGCCCAAGATGCAAACCCACACATGGGGATACCTGAATAGCCCCTGTCATCGGTCTTCCCATTGACGACACCAGGGAGGTCTTGGACTAGTGAACAAAAAACTAAGTTAAAATGATTCCAAAAAGCTTCTACACTTAATTTTATAAACCAAGCTATAAAAGTTTCTTTATAACTTTCTTTCCTTCATTATACTGGCAAGTAAACCTTTTATCTCCCAAGGATATAGGATCAAACAATAAAACTCTAAAACAGGCATCAGTAAACTACATCCCTCGGCCCTTATATGGGACAGAGCCACACTCCCTTCGTCTGCATGCTGTCTCTGGCTGTCTCTCCACAGATGCACAATGGGTCTCCCAGAGCCTAAACCTCCCGGCTCTTCACAGAAAAGCTCGTTGACTCCTGTTCGGAAACATCACCAAAACCAAATTCATGAGTTGTATCTGCTCTGACTGATTAATAAATGGATGTTTCCCATCATACACTGTTATGCAACGTTAAGGCCACTCTCTGTCCACAGGAAGGGGACAACTGGAAGGCCAATGCCCAGGACTCTAGGTTCTGAAGCCATCTTTACGACCCCTAAGAAATATTATCAGAAAGACCAGGAAATGCTATTTCATGTCATTCCTTCATTTTTCTCCCATTTCTCTACTATTTAGCATAAGTGAAAACAACCAAACTATTTGTAATTTGGGCAAGATTTAAGATTTTATGGATTTTTATATAGCATCTTTCCTCCAAAGATCTCAAATAAAAGCAAGACCCAATTATAT
The DNA here is from genome assembly GCA_006410675.1 of Oreotragus oreotragus. Taxonomy (NCBI): domain Eukaryota; kingdom Metazoa; phylum Chordata; class Mammalia; order Artiodactyla; family Bovidae; genus Oreotragus; species Oreotragus oreotragus. Next base: position 273,626 of record SJYX01007829.1, on the reverse strand, counting down.
ATGCCTCTGAAATTTTTCAATTTTATTTTTTCATGTATTCTTAGTAAATTTTTAGAAATTACAAACATTACGTTTATATAACACTAACTTCACACAAAATATACGAATGTAATACACATGACACTTGATTACATGATATAGAAAATGAAAAGTCAATCAACAAACACAGTGTTTACAGACAGGAAAAGATAGCAAAACATTTTGCTTTATTTACAACCAAAATGGTTAGAATATTCAAAGCTATTTATCAACAATTTATAATATTCATCAGTATTCAAAATGGAAAATACATCTGGATTACGAGCTGCAAGGTAGCCAGACTTATTTAAAACTGCCTAAAGTGAACTTATATATGAGAAAAGGTATCTTCATATCTTTAGCTCAAGAAAACATACCCCACATCCAGTAGCTACGGGTCTAGAAACTGCTGTGCTTGGTATTTTAGCAGTTATCTTGGGGAGGAAAAAAAAAAAAGTTAATATAATTCAGATTAAGTTATATAATAGAAAACTGGAAAAGAAATGGAAAATACAGACTTATCAGTAGGGAAATATTTATATAACATTTAGAATAATTTTTAAATTATTCTAAATACTAAGGAGCTGGAGTATTTTAAGTATTGAGAAGGTCTATTCTGGAACTCATCTGAAAGGAGAAAAGGGACTTTAGAATGACCTGTGGGTCAGTGGGATGCAGGAGTCTCCAATGGACACACCTACCATTAATTCTGCATGATTATCACCACCAGACACTGGGTCTAACAACAGACACTGGATCTGGAGTCAGGGACCCTGGGTTTGAATCTCAGCTCTCCCTCTACTTGCTGTGTTTACTTTACCCCTCTGAACATAAATGTTCTCATCTCTGAAATAAAGATACAAAGCATGTTGATCACAAAATTGTAGTCATAGTTGATCATGGAGCTTTTCACAGACATACTGGGCTGAACAGACAAACCCTAGAGAGGGTCTGCTGAGGAGGCAGACTCCTCCAAACTTCAAACTGTGACCTCACAAGGCTTCACTCAGACTGGAAGGTCAATCAGCCCATGTAAGACCTGAGCCCAATTTAGAAACATTTCACATTCAACTGGGTTGAGGTAATTCAGTGTTCCAAGCATCTCTGCAGCCATATACAAGAGTAAATTCTCTCCAATAAAAGACACCTGCCCTGATAAGGCAGCCTCATGGCTGTTGAGCATCTGAAATGTGGCTCAGGCAGTAGCATCTGGATTTTAAATTTTTACTTACTCTTTAATGATTTAGATGTAAATAGCCTCAACATGGCTAGTGGTTATCTTTCCAGACAGCACAGACACATGCCTTAAATTATCTCTAAAATGTCTCATTTACAAAGTCTGGCATTCAGTCTACAACAACCAAACACACAGGAGCAAGAGTCCCTAATCAAAATCCAAGAGAAACAAAATGGAAAGACATGCAGAAGGGGAATCATATGATGGAAAGAACATCAAACACAGGCTCTGACCAGCATGCTCAACATGTTCAGTGAATCAAAAGACAAGACTGACAATTTCAGTAAAGAACTGAAAAATATGAAAAATGGATAAGTGGAAATCCTAGAACTGAAAATAATGTAAAAATCTGGCATTGTCCAGAAAATAGTAAAATATTAAATGATACTAGACTTTGGTAAGTTAAAAGATGAGTATTTTAATCTTCACAAAAACACTAAAAGAATGGTCAAGGAATGTAAACTCCCAAGATAACAGAGGGAGAAATATAATAAAAATCAAACAAAAAAGGTAAGAAAGGAGAGAAATAAAACATAAAGAAGGAAGGAAAAAACAAAGCAATACTAAGACAACAAATGAAACCAATTTCATTAAATGTAAGTAGATGAAATACTTCACTAAAAGAATAAGATTATCTGACAATATTAAAAAAAAACAGAATTCTATTCATGTTGCTAGTAAAAAATATTTCTCTAAGAAATATATCTCAAATACACAGATCTGAGAAAGCTGGAAGTGAAAAAATGGGGAAGACATACAATGCAAACACTAGACAAGAGAACCTGGGTAGCTACAGCAATGTATACTAACACCTGACGAAAGAGACACACAGCACTACTAGAGCTACAAGCACATTTCATAGCAATAAAAGACTCAACATAACAATATAACAATTCTAAATGTTTTTACTACAAATATATAAAACAAAAACCTAAACAAAGAAATTCACATTCATATTGTATGATCTATTTTTCTCATTGATAATAATAGAACTTCAATTCCTGCATACCGCCCCCCCAAATCAATAAAAATACTGAACATTTGAACAAAATCATTAACAAACTTGACCAAACTGACAGATAACAGGTCTTGGAAAAACACGAAAAGGAAGGATGTGGGTCCCAGCAAAACTTTTCTGTGAGAACAAACTGAAGGAAAGAGACTATTTTTCTTTTTAATCACTCACTAATGACTAGATCTGTTCTGGTTTTTACTCTTGGCACTGGATCCTGTGTCTCCTCGCTCCTTACTCACCCTGCATCCTCACCCACAGAGCCTTTCCTCACATACCTCAAGGCTGATCTTAACTGCACACATCCTTAAATATTCAACTGTACATTTATCTCCTGACTGTCCCAACTAGGAATAAAGAACTTATCTTTCTGATCCCAGAGCAACTTATAATCTTTTTACAACACAAATTACAATATGCCTTGTAATTTCTATTTGTGTCCACTTTACTCTTCTCTGGAGCTAGCTGGAATTTTATCCCTCTTAAATGAGCCCAGTGCCTCTCCTATAAAAGTTGCACAGATTTTTCCCATTTAATACAGTAAGTAGGGTGTGATGACAATATCATTCAAAGGGGTGCAGACCTACTCTCTGCCCTGGTTCTGGGTAACTGCGAGACCTCTCCTCCCAGCCTTGTTTCCTGTCTATAACATGAGGGTCTCTGAAGTCATTTCTAAACATCAATGAAGGGCCAGCTTGGAGACATGATCACTTGTTGATACACCAAATCACTGAACTGAAGACTTTCACTTATTCACTAAGTTGTGATATAAAGATCTGTGGAGTACCCACAGCAAACAAAGAAAAGATCAGTAAGACAGTTTACTTCTTCAAAAAGGTTACAGTCTTGTCATTAGCCAAGTGCAAGAACTTAATCTATAGTTTTCCTTTCCATAATGAAGGTAACCTTAAAATTAAAATACAGCTTATGGAATGTGTAGTCAAGAACTGACTTCACCCAAAGAGAGCACTGGCTTTGCCCTTCACTACAGGGAGGTGATCTGTATGCCCCTGTAACGTCCTGCCTGATACATCCCTGTTTCCCTGGGGGACTTTGGCCACCAGACAGTCTAACTCCCAGATATATTAGCTTGAATCTCCATGGGAGGCTAGAGACTAATGGGCGGCCACAAGGACAGTGTGTGATGGAGCCCCATTAACACCGTGGACATCAGAGTCATGGGAGGGCCTCCTTGCTGGCTCTACAAGTACCATCACCACACAGAGGGGTCGAGGGGGTTAAAGCCACCCAGGGCTCCACAGGGAAAAGACAACCAGATCCCCCATGTCTGACCTCCCAGACTCTGCCCCAGGTCTCTCTTCTCTCAGCAGATTTAACCTGCATCATTCTCCTGAAATAAACCGTTAAGTATAATAGCTTTCAGTGAGTTCTTTGAGTCTTTTCAGAAAATTACACATGCTGAAGGTGCCTGCAACTGGAATTAGAAGTGAGGATAGTCCCGTGGACCGCTGTGCTCTCTAACTTTGAGGAAGGAACCCCACAAATGTGACAGGCAAGGTCTCTCCCACCGGAAGTGGTTTAATGTGGACCTTTCATTATTGAGGAACAGTTAAGTATGATGGGAGGGAAAAGGCCCTGACAGAGTGAGGGAGGGCAGGTGGGAGGACACGCCATCTACAGCAGGGAATTCACTCCCTAACAGCCTGTCAACCTGGCACTGCCGGCCTCTTTTAGGTTACTTACTGTGGGGTGGCCTGCTGTCTCCAAGATGCTAGGCACTGGTCCAAGTTATGAGAACTAAAAATATCTCCAGAGCAAACATGTGCCAGGGCAGGTGGGCGAGTGGGCACTGAGAACCACTGCTCTGGAGCCATGGGTAGGCAGAACACTAGGCATAGAATACTAGGCATAGTACTTCTTGCTTTACCTAGTGCCAACCTTGTTTATTTTCAACTACAAAAGACTCTTGCTAGAGTTCATGCACTGTGAAAAGCAGAAGTCTATTCTCTGTGTGACATATAAAAACTTTACTAATAACACTGAAAACAGTCACTCTAGCCATGTATGAACTGGTGGAGGATTAATTAGCAGATGGTCATTAATCCAAGGGAGGTGTAATTTGCAACTTAAGCCCCAGTGTTTTCAAAGATCAATATTTACATAACATTAAAAATTAGAAAGACAATTTTTTTTTTAATTTTTTTTTAAATAATGTTTTGGGTAAACATATTCCAGTATCTTACATAAATAATAATATTTATATTCTCAAGAGCATAAAAATTCTTTGATCTATATTACTTTAAAATTAACTTACTGGATATACTGTAAACTATAAAACATTGCTATAAGAAACTGAAAAAGAAATAAATGGAAAGACATCCTGTATTCAAGGCTATAAAACTTTATATTGTTAAGATATCTATATTGAACTTCCCTGGTGGTCCAGTGGTTAAGGATACACCCGCCCTATAATTGATTGGAAGTGGCAAAAGTGGGCATTATTTCTAATTCTAGGGGAAAAGCTTTTGGTCTTTTACCACCAAATATGTTGTTAGCAGGGAGGTTTTCTTATATAGCCTTTATCATAGTGAGTTTCCTTCTATTTCTAGTTCATTATGTGTTCTTATTGTGAAAGGATGTGGAATTTTGTCAAGTTCTTTTATTGCATCAATTGAGATGATTTGGGTTTTTTTTCCCTTCATTCTATTAAGGTGACATATCACACTGATTAATTTTTGTTTGTTGATCCATTCTCAAATTCCAGGAATAAATCCCACTTGGTCATAGTGTGTAACCCTTATAATATGCTGCTTTGGTTTGCTTATATTTTGTTCAGGATTTCTAGGTCAGTATTTGTAAAGGATATTTCTTGTAGTGCCTTTGCCTGGCTTTGGTATCAGTGTAAAAGTTTTCAAAATATTTTCTGGATTAAAAAAAAAGAATCAGGGACACGGGTTCAATCCTTGGTCAGAGAACAACCCACATTCCTCGGGGCAACTAAGCCCATGAGCCACAACTACTGAAGCCCGCATGCTCTAGAGCCCACACTCCACAAGGGAAGCCACCACAACGAAAAGCCCACACACTGCAACTAGAGAAAGCGCATGTGCAGCAACAAAGACCCAGCACAGCCAAATATAAATAAATTACTTCAAAAAAAGATATCTATATCACTCAAAGCAATGCACAGATTCAATGTAATCTCTACCAAAATCCCAATGTCATTTCTTAAGAAATGGAAAAATCCAAACTGAAACTCATTTGGAATCTTAAGAGATCCTGGAAAGCCGAAAAAGTTTGAAAAAGATCTAAGTTGGGGGAGTCCTATCTGCTGATTTCAAAACATATTACAACGCTACTGCACTGGAAACAATGTGGTGCTTGAAGGAATGACTTTCAACAAAGCTGTCAAGACCACACAAGGGGGAAAGTCAGTCTCTCCCAAATGGCACTGAGAATACTGGATATACTCAAGCAAAACAAGGAAATTGGACCCTTAATCTTATAGAGCATTCAAAAATGAACTCAGAGTAGATTAAAGGCCCAAACATAAGACCTAAAACCTAAAAGACTATAAAACTGCTAGGAAAAAACAGAGGAAAATGTCATGGCATTGGACTTAGCAATGATTTCTTGGATATGACATCAAAAAGCACAAGCAACTTAAGCAAAAACAGACAAATGGGACCACATCAAACATAAAGCCTTTTGTGGGTCAAAGGATCCAATCAACTGAATAAAAAACAGATACCTACAGAATGAGAGAAAATATCTGCAAAGCATGTATCCAATAAAGAACTCCTACAACTCAACAACAAAACATTAAATAACCCAGCTTAAAAACGGGCAAAATACTTGAACAGACATTTCTTCAAAGATCATACACAAATGGCCAAAAGTATATGAAAAGATAACATCACTAATAATCAGAGAAATGCAAATCAAGACCACAATGAGAACCATCTCATACCCATTAAAACTGCTACTATCAAAAAACAAAATAACAAGTGTCAGTGAGGGGTAGAGGAACTGAAGCCTGCGTGCACTGTCAGCGGAACTACCATATAATCCAGCAACCCCACTTCCAGACATACACCCTGAAAACAGGGCTTCAAGATATTTGTAATCTCCGAGTTCACGGCAGTGCTGCTCACAACAGCCAATAGGTGGAAGCAATCCAAGTGTGTGCAGAACAAGATGTGGTCCATCCAGACAATGAAATGTCATTCAGCCTTAAAAAGGAAGAAAACCCTGACACCTGCTGCACTATGGATGAACCTTGAAGACGTTATGCTGAGTGAAATAACTGTTCAATTCCACTTATGTGAGGCACCTAGAACAGGCAAACACAGAGATAGAGAGTAGAAAGGTGAGACCAGCAGCTGGAGGACGTTGTTGTTCAGTGAGGACAGAGCCTCGGTTTGGGAAAATGGAAAGTTCTAGGGGTCTGTTTCACAACAATGGGAATTAATTTAGCACTCCCAATGTGTACGTTTAAAAACAATAAACAGGGTAAGCTCTGTTCGTTATTTTTTTTTTACCATTAATAAAAAAAATTCACTTACTGGAGGTCTTCTGCCATGACTAGTTTTCACAGCTTGCTGAAAGGCTGTGTCATTCTCCAATTCCTAAAACAAAATGGCAAATTTAACATTCAATGTGAGGTGACAAATTTAAAAAAATGTTTAACCACTACTGTTTGGTGTTCAGGATTCTCTAGGATCCATCTTTATTCATCTGCTGACATCCACGTAGGGCTCAAGGAGTCCTGTCCTCAACTTCCCCTTCACAGGACATGAAATACCAAAGGCCCTCTCTCCCCTGGGGAGAGGAGCACTGACAGTCTAGTCAAGTGCAAGGACATGTCACTGGCTACTGGCTCAATGGGTACTGTCAGCATGCCTGGCCCCAAGATCATGTCTTTCCTGTCTCTCCTCCAACTCAGTGGAGCAGCAAGAATGGAGAATCACCCCCTCCATCCTTTCTCCCTCCTCTCTCCTTCCATATCCTGGGCTGTGGCTGCTATCCTTACCTGAGAAGCTCAGGACAGAAAAAGCTGCATCCTCTCCCAGAAATTGGGCAAACTCTCTTGTCTCATCTCCCAAGTGAAAATGGTTTTTCATCTCAGGGAGAGGTAAAGTCTGAGACTCAGATTGGAGCCAGCTGAGGCTCCACTGGGTCCAACCTGTCATGCTTTGGAACCAAAGGCTCAGCTGACATAAGTTACTGTGCTTTGCTGATTCCTGACGCGTACTCACATTCTCCCTCAGGAACCTGAGGAATGACACATTAATCAGAGGCAAGTTACCAGGGCTCCCAGGTTTCCTGGACAAAATGCTATTTTCCAACTGCCAGTGTAACCAGCCTTTGCCTCTAGCTCCTTCACCACCACAAGCTCTGGGTTCAGCCCTCTATACACATCAGTGCACACTTCTCACACTCGCCTCTGACTCACTCCAGTCTACTCTCCATAGAAATATACTTGCCGATTACTAAAAAACAAACAATACACTAAAACAAAAAAATAAGAGTCAGTATCAATTAGCTTTTTAAAACCCTGGAGACAACGTGTTTTTATAACCAGGATGTACTTTACACATGAACAAAATACAATGTACTTTAAACATGATTATGCACAGCATTTTTAAGCTTTACTTCAAATAATCTTTATAACCTTCCATATCAGCTACACAAAATGAAGTAAGTACAGCATTGCTATATTTAAAATGTATAACCAACAAGGCACTACTGTGTAGCACATGGAACTCTGCTCAATGTTATGTGACAGCCTGGATGGGAGGTGGGTTGAGGGGTGAGACTAGATACATGTATATGTATGGCTGAGTTCCTTCAAAAGAAGAAAAAAAATGAAGTAAGTACACAAATCTCACTCAGCCATAGAAACCAGGCAACTTTCATATGAGTACAAGCCAAGCACTCCCTTGGCACATCTTTTAGGAAAAAGAAGTCTAATATTCCTATATTATTAGTAAAATTCAATTAATCAACTCAAAGACGTCTAACTAAATGATAAACTAAAACCTATCAACAAATTCTCCAATTACAAATACCAAACTAACACAACTTTTTTCATTTCTTTTCCTTTGTTCATGATTTGGTTAACAATTTGCATAATCTATGAACACTTTAGCAACTGTTTCAAGTAATTCAGTTATATATTAACTTATTCCAATTAATTAAAAAGGAAACCATGAGTAAACCAAATTTTTATTTTACTGTGTAATTTACTTTTGTGTATGATATTCTGAATATTTGCTTCAAGTTATTAATAGATAATGAAGCCACACTGTGATGACCTGAAGAGTTAGGAAGTTTATCTGATATTATTAAAAATGATCATGATGATCGTTTTTGCACTTGTGGGACTCTACCCAAGAAATGTTTGATCACAAGGTAAAAAATTACTTATGCATAAAATTTTTCATTGTATTATTAATAGGGGCAGAAAACTATAAATAACTATCCTATAGTCAGAAAGTAATCAACTGTATATAGTCAGTATTATGCAGCCATTAAAACTATATTTAAACTTTTAGTATCATGAGATATTGTTTATGACATAGCCAAAAATAGATAAGCAAACAGAAAAGTAACTGTCAGTTCAATTCCAGACATTCTAAAAGAAAATTCTATGTATATGCATACACATAGAATGAAATTGTTATTAAGACAAACAAAACATTAGCAGTAGTTATTTCTGAGTGGTGGGATTATGGACAATTTTGTTTTCCAACAATGGGCACATATATTTTTTATACATGTAACTTTTATAACTGGGAGAAAGGAAAAGATTCAACGGTTTTCATAATTAATACTAACTTATGAAAATGCCCATGTTTTAACACATATTTTTAAAAATTAGTCTGTATAGACATATCCATGTATACAGATGTTTGTATTAAATATATAGGGAGGTACACACCTATCTATATAAAAAGACAAGGAACACAGCAAAACATTGGTGCTATGACCTGCTACAGTACAGGTCATCACCAGGTAACAGTATTTGTCATTTTATTTTTTTCCCCAATCTTCTGTATTTTTCAAATTTTCTATGATAAATACTATCTCCTAGATTTTTATTTCATACAGAGTAAATGAATAGTTTCTATTTTCTCTTCTTGCTTTCTAAGTCTCAAATTCACAAACCATCATTCTTCTCCAGAGGAAAAAACTTCAAAAATTACTGAAAGCCATGTGAAATACTCGAGAATAGAATGTAAGTTCCTAAATTAAAGTTCTCTGAATGCTAATATTTGATTCTCATATACTAGCAAGAAAATTAATGCTCACATCCTTCATCCTTAAATTGTTTCACACAATAATTCAAGGTAAATTTATAAAGCAGCTTCTTTTGGTTTTTGTCTTTTACAGTTTGGAAACTGTAACTCTCACAATGTAAACAGATTTAAAATGATCAAATAATTGTCTTAATAACAATTTCATCCTATAATTACTATACTACTAAATATTAAGCAGATATAGGCTTGTTGACATAAGTTAACATTCATAAAAGGAAAAAAGCAGGTTACAAAACAGTACACACAGTATGATACCACTGTCTCCAAAGATATATAGACATACAGTGTACATATATATATACACACACATATATTTCTGCATAGGGAAACATTTAGCATTAAGCACTGTAACTAGTTGATGTTTATCTCTGGGTGGTGACAGTTTCTATGATTTTAATTTTTTCTTTATTTTTATTCTCTAGTTTTTCTATAAAATGCTTGTATAATTCAATTCAAAGAAGAAAAATAACTCTACATGACACTTCAAATTTAGGGCATTAAAAAAAACGATTTTAGACACCTCAAGGGATCTAAGTCTTTTAACATACATATTCAGATAACTAGTGCAAAAGAATATAAGAATATAATTGATCTTAATTCTTTTCTGTAACATTTTTTCACATCTCTATGCTTTTCCCTTCTGTTGCAATTATTACTATTGGTAGAAGTTAGTACAGTCTTCAGTAATAGTACTTTTCTAGGCTTTTAATCAACTTAACTTAATCTAAAGCATAATATAGCAGAACCATCAAATCCAAAATTTTCACAAACCAGCTGGTTAGCAAAGATCAAAGTAAAAACCAATGAAACTTTTTTTTTTT
>SJYX01007829.1:219556-247521 GCA_006410675.1 Oreotragus oreotragus | reverse complement strand
TGACTGCAGCCATGAAATTAGAAGACACTTACTCCTTGGAAGAAAAGTTATGACCAACCTGGATAGTATATTCAAAAGCAGAGACATTACTTTGCCGACTAAGGTCCGCCTAGTCAAGGCTATGGTTTTTCCTGTGGTCATGTATGGATGTAAAAGTTGGACTGTGAAGAAAGCTGAGCACCGAAGAATCGATGATTTTGAACTGTGGTGTTGGAGAAGACTCCTGAGAGTCCCTTGGACTGCAAGGAGATCCAACCAGTCCATTCTGAAGGAGATCAACCCTGGGATTTCTTTGGAAGGACTGATGCTAAAGCTGAAACTCCAGTACTTTGGCCACCTCATGCGAAGAGTTGACTCATTGGAAAAGACCCCGATGCTGGGAGGGATTGGGGGCAGGAGGAGAAGGGGACGACCGAGGATGAGATGGCTGGGTGGCATCGCGGACTCGATGGACGTGAGTCTGAGTGAACTCCAGGAGATGGTGATGGACAGGGAGGCCTAACGTGCTGCGATTCATAGGGTCACAAAGAGTTGGACACGACTGAGCGACTGAACTGAACTGAACTGATGTACTCCTTTCCTGATTTAGAACGAGTCTGTTTCTCCTTTCCATTTCTAGCTGTTGCTTCTTGACCTGCATACAGATTTCTCAGGGGGAAGGTCAGGTGGTCTGGAATTCCCATTTCTTGAAGAATTTTCCACAGTTTGTTGTGATTCACACAGCCAAAGGCTTTGGCACAGTCAGTAAAGCAGAAACAGATGTTTTTATGGAACTCTCTTGCTTTTTCGACAATCCAGTGGATGTTGGCAATTTGATCTCTGGTTCCTCTGCCTTTTCTAAAACCAGATTGCACATCTGGAAGTTTATGGTTCGCGTACTGCTGAAGCCTGGCTTGGAGAATTTTGAGCATTACTTTGTTAGCGCGTGAGATGAATGCAACTGTTTGGTAGTCTGAACATGCTAGAATCCGCCTACAATGCAGGAGACCCCAGTTCAATTCCTGGGTCAGGCAGATCCCCTGGAAAAGAGATAGGCTACCCACTCTGGTATTCTTGGGGTTCCTCTTGGGCTTCTAGCTGGTAAAGAACCCACCTGCGAAGTGGGAGACCTGCGTTCGATCCCTGGGTTAGGAAGATCCCCTGGAGAAGGGAAAGGCTACCCACTCCAGTATTTTGGCCTGTAGAATTCCATGGACTAAGTCCATGGGGTTGCAAAACGTCGGACATGACTAAGCGACTTTCCCTTTCACTTTGAACATTCTTTGGCATTGCCTTTCTTTGGGATTGGAATGAAACTGACCTTTTCCAGTCCTGTGGCCACTGCTGAGTTTTCCAAATTTGCTGGCATATTGAGTGCAGCACTTTGACAGCATCCTCTTCCAAGATTTGAAATAGCTCAACTGGAATTCCATCACCTCCACTAGCTTTGTTCGTAGTGATGGTTCCTAAGGCCAACTTGACTTCGCATTCCAGGATGAACTAAGATCCCACGAACCCCATAGTAGAGCCCCAAAAACAAACAAACAAAAAAACTACTGCAATATAAACGATGAACATGCTTTAGTTCTTTAGTGCATTCTTTAGTTCTGTGCATTCTTTTTTTTTTAAATTATTTTTTAACTGAAGGATAATTGCTTTACAGAATTACCTGTACTAGCTTTAGTACAGACGTGTATTTTCAATTCTATTGAGTGTGTGTGTGTGTATATATATATATATATATATGTATAGGATGGAGAAGGCAATGGCACCCCACTCCAGTACTCTTGCCTGGAGAATCCCATGGACGGAGGAGCCTGGTGGGCTGCAGTCCATGGGGTCGCTACTAGTCGGACACGACTGAGCGATTTCACTTTCACTTTTCACTTTCATGCATTGGAGAAGGGCATGGCAATCCACTCCAGTGTTCTTGCCTGGAGAATCCCAGGGACGGGGGAGCCTGGTGGGCTGCCGTCTATGGGGTCGCACAGAGTCGGACACGACTGAAGCGACTTAGCAGCAGCAGCAGCATATATACATAGGAATGGAATTACTGGCAACATTATGTTTAACTTTTGCAGGAGCTGCTAGGCTTTTCCAAAGTGGTTGCACTATTTTACATCCCACCAGCAGTGAATGAAGGTTCCAATCTCTCCATGTCCCAGCCAACATCTGCTATTGGCCCTATTCTGATTACAGCCACTCTAGCAGGCAAAAGTGGTATCTTCATGGTTTTTATTTGATTTTTGGTTTGATTTCCTTAGTGATTAAAGATGCTGAGCATCGTTTCATATGCTTATTGAAAACTGTAACTTTTTGTCTGTTCAAATGCTTTGCCCATTTTTAAAAATTGGTTTTTTGATCTGATTCATGTTGAGGTTTGACAGAAAACAACAAAATTCTGTAAAACAATTATCCTTTAATTAAAAAAAAAAAAAAAAGAATTCCTTGGGAGTACCCTGGCTGCCATGGGGCTTCACTCCCTGGTCCCACAAACCAAGTCTTGCAGCACACACACACACACACATACAAATCCCTATATATTCTTAATATTAGACCTTGTCAGAGGAACGATTTGCAAATATTTTCTCCCATTCTGTGCACTGTCTTTCCACCTTCTTGTCCTTTGAAGCACAAAACTTTTTTTAATTTTAATGATGGGCTTCCCAGGTGGCGCAGTGGTACCCTAAGAATACACTTGCCAACGCAGGAGATGCAGGTTCGATCCCTGGGTCGGGAAGATCCCCGGGAGGAGGAAATGGCAACCCACTCCAGTATTCTTGCCTGGAAAATCCCACGGACAGAGCCTGGCAGGCTACAGTCCGTGGGGTGGCAAAGAGATGGACAGTACCGAGCACGCACGCCACACACATAATTCTTTGGTTGGTTGTGCTTTAGGTGTTAGAGATAAAAACCCACTGCCTAATCCAAGTTCAAGAAGACTTACACTTGTTTTCTTCTAAGAGTTTCATGGGTTTAGCTCCTAGCTTTAGGGAATTTTTCTTTTTTTTTTTTTTAAGCTAAAAGGCAGGGCATGTGGATCTCAGTTCCTCCATGCCCCTACATTTGGTGGACAGAGTCTTAACCACTGGGCCACCAGAGAAGTCCTAGATTTAGGTATTTTTAGTTAATTTCGCATTACTTTTTGGAGATGAAAATTCACAAGAGCAAATGTCAATCATATATAAATGTTCATTCCAAAATACCTCCAGAAAGTATTACGTCATTGATAGAAGATATATAAAAAAATTTAACTTACAAGCTTTAGGTCAGGTAATGTGAAACCAATGGTTCACAAAGGTTAGCGTTTGCCAGAAACCTATGGACTTGTTAAAGTCAGACTGCCACTCCCCACCTTCACCAGTTTTCTTATTCACTGGTGGGAGTCATCAACCTCATTTCTTGGAGTGTGGAGTTCTAACAAGTTTCTAATCAGTGTTGCTGATGCTGATGTGGTCCACGGACCACACGTTGAGTACCACTGTGCTCAAGGAAAACCTCCTGATTACAAGCCCCACTTAAGTCAATTTAGTTTACACGTCTGTCAGCAAAACAAGCCGCTTGACAACTGGAGATCCTTTCTTCTGAGCTAACCAGACCAAAAAAGTTCATCTATGAGAAACTCGGGCTAAACTGACACGGTGGGAACAAACGCAGAGAGTGCGAGTGGGGAAAGGTGAGGCGCCCAGGTGAGGCGGTCGAGCTCCACCAAGGCCCGGTGCAAAGGCAGCTTCGGCGCCTCCCGGACTCAGCGCGGGAAGTCCCCCGGGGCCGCCGTCCCGACCGGCGGCCTCCAGTCTCCCGGGGTCGGCACCAGACAGCCCGCTGCCCAGAGGCTGGGGCCGACTCCGGCCTGGGGACGCCCACTTCTGTGAGGGGAGCCGGAGCTCGCGCCTCTCTCACCCGCAGAGCCTTCCCGGGAATTTCGGAGCTTCCCGTCACAAACTCGCGGTGAGGGTTTAGGGCCCCGCGGGGGGCAAGGGCAGAGCCCCCTCCCGCGTCCCACCCCCGCGACCCCCTCAGAGGGCGCCTGGCACCCGCGACGCCCCCGGGCCCTCCCTTACCTCGCCGCGAGTGGAGGAGGGCCACCGCGAGTGGAGGAGGGCCACCGCGAGCGCGGCGGGGCGGGTGCGGCCTTGGCGGGACTCTTTAGAGAGCGGCGCGTCTGCGGCGTTGCCACGCGCGAAACCAAGGAAGCCGCTCCCACAGTGCTCCGCGAGAGGGCGGGACCAAGCCTTTAGGGAGAGACAAGCCTGGATGGTGGGGCTGGGTCCGAGGGGCGGGGCCTTAGGCGGGGCCTGGATGGCGGGGCGGGGTCGGCCCCGTGGAAGTGGGCAGGAGGGGCCGCACAGAGGCGGTCCTAGCGAGACGCCGGGGATAGTGGAATAGGGCACCGGGAACCGGAAGGCAAGGAAGCCATAGTCCTCTAGATCCTGATGAACTCAGCCGAAGGGCGGGTCACCGGCTGATGGTGCTAGTTTCTGTGAATAGCTCCGGTGGCTGCTGCACTTGCCTGTGGGCCCTGGAAGCGCGTCAGGACCGCGCTGGCTGTCTGGACCCACCCCCAGGCCCACCCCGCGGTTATCCTTGGGTCCAGCTGGAGCTCTCGGGGCCTCCCGCACCTCGTGGTCCTGTCTTGTGTGTTCCTGCCCTGGACACCTCGGGGGTGGCCTGAGTCAGCCCAAGGCCATCACCTCAATGTGATGCTCAGCAAGAGAATGAGAAGTGGACTTCATAACTGGTTCGCATCATTAAAGTTTCTCCTACATTTTAAAATAAATCGGCAAGGAGGCGTCTAAAGACACCAGTAATTAGTGACTTTTAAACTTTAAGTTTTAAAGTTTGAATTGTGCTAGAGAAGACTCTTGAGAGTTCCTTGGACTGCAAGGAGATCAAACTAGTCAATCCTAAAGGAAATCAACCCTGAATAATCGTTGGAAGGACTGATGCTGAAGCTCCAATACTTTGGCCACCTGATGGGAAGAGCCAACTCATTGGAAAAGACCTTGATGCTGGGAAAGATTGAGGGCAAAAGGAGAAGTGGGCAGTGGAGGATAAGATGGTTGGATGGCATCACCATCTCNAGCTCCAATACTTTGGCCACCTGATGGGAAGAGCCAACTCATTGGAAAAGACCTTGATGCTGGGAAAGATTGAGGGCAAAAGGAGAAGTGGGCAGTGGAGGATAAGATGGTTGGATGGCATCACCATCTCAATACATGAGTTTGAGCCAACTCCAGGAGATGGTGGAGGACAGAGGAGCCTGGTGTGCTGCAGTCAATGGGGTCACAAAGAGTCAGACACAACTGAGCGACTGAGCAACGACAGACTTTAAGTATATGTGGGGAGACAGTTCTCCACGAGTGTTTTGTTTCTGTTCTGGACCATTGTGATGGTTAATGTAATTTTCAGCCAGACTGTGGTACCCAGTTTTTTGTCAAACACCAGTCAAGTTGTTGCTGTGAAGGTGTTTTTTAGGTGTGCTGGCAGTTAGGTCAGTAGACTTTGAGTAAAGCAGATTATCCTCCATAATGTGGGTGGGCCTTGTCCAAGGTCTTAGTTGAAAGACCTAAGAGGTAAGACTGACATCTCCAGGGAATGTGGGAGTCCTGCTTCCAGCTGCCTTCAGACTCAGCCACAACATCAGCTCTGCCCTGGACCTCCAGCTGCTCCCATAACCTGAGTGGATTCCTTAAAGTCATTTCTCTCCCACTCGGTCTCCATGGAGACTGTATTTTGAAAGAATTTTGTACAGGAAGGGCTTCGCAGGTGGCAGAGTGATAAAGGACCCGCCTACAATGCAGGGAGATGCAGGTTTGTTCCCTGGGTTGAGACAATCCTAGTATTCTTGCCTGGAGACTCCTATGGACAGAGGAGCCCATGAGGTCGCGAAGAGTCAGACACGACTGAGCACGCACACATGCATGCACTGGAAGACTGAGATCATGGCCTCCCTCCAGTGCAAAAGGCAGGTTGTGCTCACTGACACAGTAGAGATAATGTCTGCCTCCAAGGCAAACACTGAGCCCTGTGCTGGCCTGTAGTTCATCACAAGACAGAGGTTTCCTCCATTTAGGGTTCTTTAGCTGTGACACAAACTCACTGCCTGTGCAGCAGCGCTGGGCTACCCCTTTGAGACTCGGGAGGCGAGTGGACCGAGGGGGCATGAAGTTCAGGCTCTCACTGGCAGTGAACAGTAAGGTCCTGTCCCTGAGCTGGTGCTTTCTGCCGCAGTCACCCGCTAAGCTCATCAGCTGGGAGGCGCTCTTCAGAGTATCTGTGCCTGGCTCACGGCATGTTTGATGAATTAATTGCTGAACACTGCAGAGGCCCCATGTCGCTGTGTTTCCATTTTCATTATGTCTTTAGATCTCCTGGCTGTAAATTTCCAGCTCCCTCAATTGTCTTTGTTTTGCTTTAAATCAGAAACAAATTCAAGTTTCTTTCAACTTGGTCACTCTTTAAGCCCGATACCATTACTTGCCAGGGTGTGCTGGATCATCTCTTTCGTTTCAAATGTTGTAATGAAGCTACTACTTATTAAGCACATGCCTACATCGCCAGACAACATGCTAAGGTCACATAACTTGTGTTACTAAAATATAAACTCCAGAGAGAACAGATTCTCGTGTCCGTCCCCTCCCACCCGGAGGCCAGGTAGCCGTCTCATGCTGCCCAGTTTCCTTAACCCCTGACTCTCCCCACTGCTTCCTCACTCCCATCTTCTCTCGCTGTCGCTCCATCTGTTCTCCACAGTGTAAGCCTACATGATCATCCTGCAGGGAAAATCTGATCACATCGCTCTCTGCTCAGAACCTTCTGGAGCCCTCTGTCCCTCCTGGCCTTCACCTGTGAACAAAGTCTAAGGCCCTTCAGGGTTCAGGACTCAGGATTCTTTGTTGTGGCCAAGAAAAATCAATTGTTGCTAACTGAAGCAGAAAAGGAATTTTTTGGAAAGGTATCAGGTGACTCGGAATTGTCAGAGAAGCTAAGGAGCAAGGTTTGGAAAAACAACAGCAAATCAGGCAGTAAGGCCCAGCCAAAGCCATGACCTGCCCTCACCGTCTGCTCAGGACCTGTGTGGGATTTTCAAGTGCAAGCTAGGAAAATCCCAGGAAAAGCAGAACAAGTTGGCCACCCCACTTAGTCTGCTGCTGTGGGTTCCTGCTGGCTCGGTACCATGAGACCTGCCTTCTTGCGGGCGGACACACGGTCACACAGCTGTGCTCTGGGCTCTGGCATGTCCTGCTTTCCCACTGGGCCCTGGTTTTGTCCCGGCCCCGACCATTTCTAATCATCCTGTCCTTTATTTGCTTCCCTCCTGGGTCAAAGCCCGAGATGAGAACACAAGTTGGCTGAGTTTAAGTCAAATGCTAGGAATTCCTAGGTGGTCCAGTGGTTAAGACTCTGCGCTTCCAATGCAGGAGGCACAGGTTTGATCCCTGGTTAGGGAACTAAGATCCCACAGGCCGCACTGTGTGGCCAAAATATAAATAAGTAAATAAAATGAGGACATCAGTCAGATTGGATTAAGTCCTGCACTCAGGGCCTCCTTTTAGGCCCTCCTTAATCCCTCCTTAAAGGCCCTGTCTCCAAATACTGTCCCATTCTGGGATCCTGGGGGTGGGGCTTCCACATTTGAATTTGGGGGACAGGATTTGGTCCATAACACCTGGTGTATGTGAGGTCCTGTGGATCTGCCAGTATCAGAGCTCATAACAGGTCTTTTTTTTTTTTTTTTAAGATTTATGTATTTATTTAATTTATTTTTTGGCTGTTCTGGGTCCTCATTGCTGCATGGGATTTCTCTAGCTGAAGCAAGAGGAAGCTACTCTCTAGTTGCGGGGTGCTGGCTTCTCATCGTGGGGGCTTCTCTTGTTGCAGAGCACGGCCTCTAGGTGTGTAGGCTTTAGCAGCTGTGGCACACAGGCTTAGCTGCTTTGCAGCATGTGGGATCCTCCCAGCCCAGGGATCAAACCTGTGACCCTTGCATTGTAAGGTGGATTCTTAACCACTGGACCACCAGGGAAGTCCTTCATAACAGTTTTATAGTTGCTGTTTATTCATAAAAGTTTAAGTACACCACAGGTGTTATCACCACTGGGTTCCCACTCCAGCTTGGCAACACTTAGTTTATCTAATAAGTAATTTATTAGGCACTGTGAAGACCTTTCACCTCTTCTGCCCAGAAAAATACCATGAAATGCAGTGATTGCCTGTTAAATATTTAAAATTATCATGGCAATTTCTTTAACCATAAAAGCTAGAAGCCAGTTAGCCTGAAAATGTAAATGTAAATCAGAATTTTTTTCTCTCATCTTTTAAATAACTGAGACCAAGTCTTTCCTGAGGCTAACAACACGACCAGTAAAACTTATCATCCTTTTTAATACTTATTAAGGCGATAGTCACCACTCAATGTAATGAAAATACAGTCACTGAAGTTCCTTGTACTCTTTTGAATCTTTTACTGTTTGTAAGACATATTACTAACCTATATTCCACAGGGCGTCTGACCAGGGGTTTTCTTTGGGTTGAAATGTGCAAAAGAAGGGTTGAGTAGGCCTAATTTTGCACATTCTGCATTGAATGTCCTATGCTGCCTCCGTCCAAAGCCACCTCAGTGAGAGTCATATTTCTTAACATGGAAAGAACTGCTTCTCTAACTGGCACCAGCCAAGGCCAGAGAAGTCAACCTCAGGGCCTTTGGGAAGGATTGTTAGACCCTAAATTCTGGGTGGACAGTTTGTGCTCAGGCTCAAAAGATTTCTTACATGGAAGTTACAAATTAACTTTAACCTGCCAATAATTTCAATCTGTTCTAAAATAAATGGACATCGGACTGTGAATTACCCTCTGTCCATTCACACCACAGAAACCAGGCTCATTAACTGGTTGATATCAAGGGGTAATATACAAGGCAGTGTGAGACACTTCAGATTGTACCTATAACTGTCACCTGCCCACAGATGCTTCTTGAATCTGTGTCTCCTAGATTATAGTCTTCCAGCTTGGCTTAAATAAAACTCTTTTATGTTCCTATTATAAATTGTTTATTGATTATTTTCATCAAAGGAGGGTGGAGTGGAGAAGGAAATGGCAACCTTTTACCGTGCTATTGAATGATTTGCCTTGGAAATGAACAGAGATCGTTCTGTCGTGTTTGAGATTGCATCCAAGTACTGCATTTCAGACTCTTTTGTTCACCATGATGGCTACTCCATTTCTTCTAAGGGATTCCTGCCCACAGTAGTAGATATAATGGTCATCTGAGTTAAATTCACCCATTCCAGTCCATTTTAGTTCACTGATTCCTAGGATGTCAACGTTCACTCTTGCCATCTCCTGTTTGACCACTTCCAATTTGCNGTTTGAGATTGCATCCAAGTACTGCATTTCAGACTCTTTTGTTCACCATGATGGCTACTCCATTTCTTCTAAGGGATTCCTGCCCACAGTAGTAGATATAATGGTCATCTGAGTTAAATTCACCCATTCCAGTCCATTTTAGTTCACTGATTCCTAGGATGTCAACGTTCACTCTTGCCATCTCCTGTTTGACCACTTCCAATTTGCCTTGCTTCATGGACCTAACATTCCAGGTTCCTATGCAATATTGGTCCTTACATCACTGGACCTTGCTTCCATCACCAGTCACATCCACAATTAGGTGCTGTTTTTGCTTTGGCTCTATCCCTTCATTCTTTCTGGGGTTATTTCTCCA
Organism: Oreotragus oreotragus; assembly: GCA_006410675.1. NCBI lineage: Eukaryota > Metazoa > Chordata > Mammalia > Artiodactyla > Bovidae > Oreotragus > Oreotragus oreotragus. Next base: position 237,818 of record SJYX01007829.1, on the reverse strand, counting down.
CTGATCTCCAGTAGTATACTGGGCACCTACTGACCTGGGGAGTTCCTCCTTCAGTATCCTATCATTTTGCCTTTTCATACTGTTCATGGGGTTCTCAAGGTGAGAATACTGAAGTGGTATAATAATAAGTGGTATAAAAAGAAAATTAGAAGTTAAACAAAATACTCAGATAAAAATATTTACTTGTAAAGAATTGCAGACAACTTCGACAAAATATTTGGAGATGCACATTCTTTCATCTAACACATAAAGCTTGTTTATCTGAGTTCAAACACATTTAATAATTCACATCCAGTTATACTGAGTATAATAACTGCCAATAACCATGACATTATTAAGAATACCTATGTAACTATGGGGCTTCTCAGGTGGTGCTAGTGGTAAAGAACCTGCCAGGCAATGCAGGAGACATAAGAGATGTGGGTTCAATCCCTGGGTCAGCAAGATCTCTTGAAGGAGAGCATGGCAACCCATTCCAGCATTCTTGCCTGGAGAATCCCATGGACAAAGGAGCCTGGTAGGCTACAGTCTGTAGGGTCACAAAGAGTTGGACACAACTGAAGCCACTTACACACACACTCACACATCTAACTATATATATGTGTGTGTGTGTATGTATATATATATATAATAACTACATAACTATTGTTAAGGAAAAGTTCCTTAGAATAAGTGAATATTTAAATTCAAAAATAAGATTTTCCTTTACATGAATCTCACTTTTAAGTCGGTAGAGTGCCCTAGATTTAAGGTAACAAATCTGTGTTCAGTATGAAGGGAGATTGTTGATTAACACAGGGGAGCAGGGCAGAGAGAAAAAAGTGGAAAAATACTAATAAGTGTTCAAGCGACATTTATGGATGGAAACTAGTTAAAGGCAAACTGAGGTGCCTCTGATCACTGTCCCCATGGTCCAGGCTGAGCTTGGAGCAAAGTGGGCCGGGGTGAAAGGGTCCCTTCAGAAAGCCCTTGCTGGAGCCGCACGCACCATGCACCCAAGATGCTCAGGCTTCACCAAGGCCCTGCTCTGAAAGGGCAGCTTGTGCAGCATGTGTGCAGAGTAAATTCCCTTCGCCTTGACTTTCCCTTTCTGCTTGCATAACAGCTTGCTTATAAAAAGCCTTATTCCCTAGTAGAACATGTCAATTTTTTCTACTTGCAAGACTCCGTAATTAAGTCAGTTTCATAATAACAGACAGGAATTTAGCTTTCTAGCTCCAAAGTAGAATCAGTGAAGGCTGGAACGCGGCTTGGAAAAAAACCTATAACTTTTTATCCAATCCAAAATAAACACTCATTCTCTCATCCAAACTCATACACACACACACACACAAACACAAGTATGCTCAAATAACGAAAACTCCTTTAGAATATTGTACAAGGATATTTTTAATGATCTGAAACAGTGAAACTAAGTGCTTTCTATTGTCAGCATAAATATTTTCATTGCTCTGTGTCAGTTGTGTTCAGGGTTTAATAGTAACATTTGTTCATTCTTTCATTCATTCGTTCAAGTGTAGGAGAGTTTTGAGAAATAAGGCATTCCTGAAAGATGGAGCAGGATGGGTAAGCAGCATTAAATCAAATATAATGTTTGGTTTCTTAGTCTCATTGGCTGCATTCAGCAGGTGTGTACTGGAGACACACGTGCAGAACTTTTCCATCACCACAGGAGGACCTGCCCATAGACTCTGTACCTGTACAGGATGCAGAGATCATTAAACTCACTTCATATACCACCAAAAAGATGGAGCAGGATGGGTAAGCAGCATTAAATCAAATATAATGTTTGGTTTCTTAGTCTCATTGGCTGCATTCAGCAGGTGTGTACTGGAGACACACGTGCAGAACTTTTCCATCACCACAGGAGGACCTGCCCATAGACTCTGTACCTGTACAGGATGCAGAGATCATTAAACTCACTTCATATACCACCAGGATCAACTGGAATAAACTACGGATGTTTGTAAGCCCAGAACATGGCCTAAAGAATCATCAGTGACCTGGTCAGTAAATTCTGCTAAATACCTATAACAATACAATACAGAATGTTGAGAAATGAATTACTGCAGTGACCTGGTCAGTAAATTCTGCTAAATACCTATAACAATACAATACAGAATGTTGAGAAATGAATTACTGTTGTATTGACGCATGCTCTTCAAAATTCTCTGTGTGAAGAACAAATATCACTTCACAGAAACATCGTTAGTCATCACATTCATTTGGTTCACGTTTTGGGTGAGTTTGTTTAATTCCAGGGGGAAGTGGGAGCGATTTGGGGGAAGATGTTTTGTGTGTGTGTGTGTGTGTGTGTGTGTGTGTGTTTTAAACCATGCAGCTTGTGGTATCTTAGTTCTCTGACCAGAGATTGAACCAGGACAGGGCAGTGGGTGCTCTGAGTCCTAACCACTGGACCACCAGGTAATTCCCAGGCTTTTGTCTCTTTGAGGTGGCTTGTACATAGAATTGTTGAACTGAGCCAAAACACAAGAGGAATCTCTCTCTCTTTTATTGCAAATGTGTCTCTATCCAGTAATGCCTTTGGAACGGAGATCAAAGGACTTTCTCTAAAACCCCAGTAAAGTCAAGGGTCACTGAGGGTGAGGGTCCTAATTGATTGAGCCCCTTATCTTCAATTTTCTGAGCCTCCTGCCACCTCCAGAATCCCGATCCCAGACAAAGATAAAATCCTTGAACGACATCTTCTCTGGGTAAACTCAGAAATCATTTGGAAACAAGTCATAGTGATTATAATGTTTATGAAATCCTACCTTTCTGACAAGGAGTTACAATCTCTCCGGACAGAGCTACATTCAAGCACATGAATTTCCCTAGACAATATTTTACTCCTCACAGCCTCTGTCACATGTGATTGAACAGGCTGGGCACTGCATACGGAAGGGATACATCGCATATTGGGCATCACAGATTTGGTTGTTTATCAGTTCAGTCACTCAGTCATATATGACTCTTTGCGACCACGTGAACCACAGCGCACCAGGCCTCCCTGTCTATCACCAACTCCCAGAGTCCATCCAAACCCATGTCCATTGAGTCAGTGATGCCATCCAACCATCTCATCCTCCATCATCCCCTTCTCTTCCTGACTTCAATCTTTCCCAGCATCAGGGTCTTTCCCAATGAGTCAGCTCTTCACATCAGGTGGCGAAAGTATTGGAGCTTCAGCTTCAACATCAGTCCTTCCAATGAATACCCAGGACTGATCTCCTTTAGGATGGACTGGTTGGATCTTCTTGCAGTCCAAGGGACTCTCAAGAGTCTTCTCCAACACCACAGTTCAAAAGCATCAATTCTTCTGCACTCAGCTTTCCTTATAGTCCAACTCTCACATCCATACATGACCACTGGAAAAACCATAGCCTTGACTAGATGGACCTTTGTTGACAAAGTAATGTCTCTGCTTTTTAATATGCTGTCTGCTGCTGCTAAGTCACTTCAGTCGTGTCCGACTCTGAGTGACCCCACAGACAGAAGCCCACTAGGCTCCCCCATCCCTGGGATTCTCCAGGCAAGAACACTGGAGTGGGTTGCCATCTCCTTCTCCAATTCGCTGTCTAGGTTGGTCATAACTTTCCTTCCAAGGAGTAAGCGTCTTTTAATTTCATGGCTGCACTCACCATCTGCAGTGATTTGGAGCCCAGAAAAATAAAGTCAGCCACTGTTTCCACTGTTTCCCCATCTATTTGCCATGAAGTGATGGGACCAGATGCCATGATGTTAGTTATCTGAATGTTGAGCTTTAAGCCAACTTTTTCACTCTCCTCTTTCACTTTCTTCAAGAGACTCTTTAGTTCTTCACTTTCTGCCTAGGGTGTTGTCATCTGCATATCTGAGGTTATTGATATTTCTCCTGGCAATCTTGATTCCAGCTTGTGCTTCATCCAGCCCAGCATTTCTCATGATGTACTCTGTATATAAGTTAAATAAGCAGGAAATATAATAATAATAATAAATGATTTCCCAGAAGATGGCAATAAAGTATCTTGTTCTAAAAAAATCAATATAGGACGACAATTTTAAGCAGATGGGAATATAGTGTCCTGAGGAGGAAGTGCCTTTTTCTCACTTACACAAAGGTGTGAAATAGCTCATTACTTGCTCTAGGTCCTGTATAAAGTCAGCCCTCTATTATTGGTGAAAATGAACTAATGCAGTTTAATAGGTGGAGAAAAGGAAAAAGAATTATCTAGAGTATATTTTGAAATTCTAGCTTCTAAAATGTCGACTCCTTGTTAAGATAACAGTTTCAATATATTACACATGCTATATAGTATGGATAATATAGCATAGTTTAAGCTTTCCTAGGCCTCATGGGACCATGGGTATAAATGTGATTTGTGGAAATAGAGAGGAATCCTTAATTTTGAGGTACTTTTTTTTTGTGAGGATCTATCTTGCAATTCCTTTGGATGTTCCTGGAGACTTTCTGAGGTTATAAATTTGGAGTTGAAATTCAAATTTCAAATCTTTTGAGAAACATTGTTCAATCTTAGGATAAATATAAAACTCAGGGCAGCTTAACTGGAAAGAAAAGTTCTGATCCAAGATTCTCAGTATCTCCCTCAGCCTCTGGGAGTCCTGGGCGCTCTGTCGGGGTGAGGGTAGAATGACTTCCCAGCTCTACAAGGAGGCTCTCAGGGCCATGGGGAAAACACAGCAGACTGGCCATGGAGAACTGTGTGGACACATGTCAGCCAACACCACCCGTGTTTTAAAAGGCATTACGTCAATGAATACAGTAACCACCTTCAGAAGGAGCTCTTATCGTGCCCATTCTACTGGGGAAGAAACTAAGTTTTGGACTTCCCTGGTGGTCCAGTGGTCTGAACATAGGACTCCATGTTCTCACTGCCAAGGGATGTCAGCCAACACCACCCGTGTTTTAAAAGGCATTACGTCAATGAATACAGTAAACACCTTCAGAAGGAGCTCTTATCGTGCCCATTCTACTGGGGAAGAAACTAAGTTTTGGACTTCCCTGGTGGTCCAGTGGTCTGAACATAGGACTCCATGTTCTCACTGCCAAGGGCACAGGTTCAATCCCTGGTCAGGGAAGCAATATCCCATAAGCCATACAGTATGTCCAAAAAAAGAAAAATAAATTAAATTTTGAGGAATGAATTAACTGGCCCAGATCACACAGTATGGAATGGAGAATCCGAGACAGAAGCCCTTGCAGGCCAACTCTGGAGACCCAACCGCTGACTGTGGTACCACTGAGCCTTTCTGATGCTGACCTGTAACTATGGTCTTTATAGCAAGAATGTTACATTGGGAATTACAGTCAGTACTCTAAGACATCAGGCATCAGATTTGTAAAGGTGAATTGCTAACTAACCCTAATCCTCACCACAGATCACTTTTTCAAGAGTAAGCTGTCAGGAGAGTTTAGATCTTTGGTTCCCTAACTAGCCTTGGGGTAAAGGATGGAAGCTGGACTCAAAGGAGGCAGAGGAGGGATGGTGGGGGTGGGGGTGAGAAGCCATCTATGCTCTTCTACCTGCCACGAGGACTGTGGGTGGACAGAGGGAAAAGTGGACAGAAAGAGACCACTCAGAGAACTGAGAGTTGGGAGATAGAGGAAGAGTATTTAACTCCTTTTGAAGTGTGGTGTTGGAGAAGACTCTTGAGAGTCCCTTGGACTGCAAGGAGATCCAAGTCCATCCTAAAGGAGATCAGTCCTGGGTGTTCATTGGAAGGACTGATGTTGAATCTGAAACTCCAACACTTTGGCCACCTGATGTGAAGAGCTGACTCATTTGAAAAGACCCTGATGCTGGGAAAGATCGAAGGCAGGAGAAGGGGACGACAGAAGATGAGATGGTTGGATGGCATCATTGACATGATGGACATAAGTTTGAGTGAACTCCGGGAGTTGGTGATAGACAGGGAGGCCTGGCGTGCTACACTTCATGGGGTCATAAAGAGCTGGACACGACTGAGCTACTGAACTGAACTGAGCTGATTTGACTCCTGCTGGGGGAATCTAAGGAGCCAGGAAAAAGTCATGGATTGAATAGAAGCCAGGAGATGGCTGTTACGTTGGAGTCCAACATGGGAGAGATAGGGTGCTCCGTGGCTGCGGAGCAGGAGGACCCCCTAAGAGCAGTGGGGCTCTCCCCACCCCCCAGGCCCATCTGCCCTCCCTGTATTACTGAAAGCAAGTGAGGCCAAACAATTCCACACAGCTGGAGTTTGTAGCAGACAAGGTTCATTATAGGGCAAAGCAAGGAGAAAGTGGTGGTGATGGGGGCCAACTACTGAGCCTGCATGCCACAACCAGAGAGTCTGTGCCCTGCAACGAAGATCCCACATGACGCAACTAAGACCTGACACAGCCAAATAAATAAATACATATTAAAAAGAAAAAAGAGTATGTGCTTAGTAAGGAGAAAAAGAGGTTTGGTTCTTAACCTTAAGTTTACAATTTAATTGAAGACTAAATATTAAGCTGACCAGAACACGGTGGCTCTTATGATAGAAACTTGAGTGAATGAATGACTCAGTAGACCAAAAGGTGCTTGCAGGAAGTTCAGATGCTTTAGGAAAAGGGCAGTCACCCATCACCCGGTCGAGTAGTCACAGTTTCAGAGAGGAAGTGGGGCTTGGCTATTTAAAAGAAGCAAATTTTCGGGTAATTTGTGGTGAAGGCACCATAGGAGCTGGGGCTTCATTATAAGTCCAAATAGCTTTGTGAGGGCTTCCCTGGTGGCTCGGCTGGTGAAGAATCTGCCTGTGATGCAGGAAACATGGGTTGGATCCCTCGGTGGGGAAGATCCCTTGGAGAAAGAAATGGAAACCCACTCTAGTCTTCTGTATTCTCCATTCCAGTATGGAGAATCCCATGGACAGAGGGGCCTGGTGGGCTACAGTCCATGGGGTCGCAAAGAGGTGGACAGAACTGAGCAACTAAGCCCCCACGCATAGTTATTTCAACATTTAAAGCCTTATCTTGGGGACATCTTTGCTGTGTCACTTTTCTCTTAAGTGAGTTGAGTGCCTTTTCAAATGCTGACTGCTCTGGCTCTGACATTCTTCTTTCCGTTTGGGCTTGGGAAGACAGAGGAAGGGCCCTGCCGGTCAGGGTCACGCGTTTCCGCTGGAGCGCTGCCTTGACCTGGATGGCTGGCGTGGCCCCCCTCTGGTGCTGCGCTGACAGAGTGGTCCCAGGCACGTGCGGCCCGTTCCTCCGCTCTGTTTCCGAAAAGAGCCCGGGGCGGCGCGGGGACACTTCCTCCTTCTGGAAGAGAGACCAGCTCGGCCTCTGGGAGGAGGCTCCAGGCCTTCCAGTGTGGTGGACACCCCCTCCCGCCCCCAGCCCTCCTGTCTGCCGTCCCAGAGCTCCCGGGCCTCGGCCTCCTCTGTGGAGAAAGGCGGGTCTTCCTCGAAACTGACGACAGTGTGAACCCAGGAGTGGGCCTGAGCTCGTGCGCCCGGACGTGGTGCTGTCTTCACACGGGAAGGGAATTCCAGGGGTAAATTTGGAGGTTCCTTTAGCGGTCGCGCCTTGTCCTGGTCTGGAGGTGTCCCCCTCCTTGTGCACGGACTTTGGGGGTTCAGTAAGGAACTGACCAAAACAAAGTGAGTCACTCGAGTCCGAAGGGGTAGCTCTCCCACCGGGTTCCCATCCACGTGACGCTCCCAGCACCATGACCCCAGCGCGCCTCCCCAGGACTGGGCCGGCCCGGGCTACGGCGCGGGGCGCAGGTCCGTTCGGGTCCCGCGGCAGCCCGGTTGCTGCACAATGAGGTTGCGGGCGGAATTGGGTGATGCGGGCCGGGCGGGGACGGTGGCAGTGGACCGCTGCGAGCGGACGTAGGGCTGTCGGGCCGCGGATCCGCACAGGTGTGTTGTCTTCTTTCCTGTCCGAAGGATGGGCGCGCAGAGAGGCGGCGGGACTCCTATCTGGGTCAGGCGGGGCGCGGGCGCGGCAGAAGGGTCTTAGGCGCTCGGGCCTGAGGCTGTTGCTGGGCGACCCCGCCTGGCCGGGGAGGGGTGGGGACCCACTGTGCGTGCGATCCGGATCCAGATCCATGCCTCCTACATGGCGAGGGCGCCCTATCCCCAGGGCATCCGGGTTCTCCGGGACTTGGGTGTCGGGTTAGCAGCTCAAGTCCCATCCACGGTTTCCTGGTTGGTGCTTCATCCTCCTTTAAAACTCCTGCAGTTTTCATTTTTTAAAGAAGGCGTCCACGTGCACCTTTCCGTTGGTAAGCTGGCGTAGCCAACCACCCACTGGTCGGTACTTCTTGTTGGTCATCAGGCACACCTTCTGGGAGGCTCGGTTACGCTGCCAAGGGGCCGGCCTGCCTGACCAGTCACAGCGCGTCCCGAGAATAAGTCGGGCCCCTCCTTGAAGCCCCTTCAAGGAAGGGGTCAGGGTGCTTTCTGTCAGCTTCCCTTGGAGGGAGCAGTGGCCTTACCTGTGCTCGTGTGCTTTCCAGGCACGAGGGCTACTGGCTGCCTCCTGAAGGGATATAAAATATAGAAGAAAGTGCACTTTGTCCTGGGCGTGGTGACCTTGCTTGCTTTGCAGCCTTTGTCATGGTCAGGTGTGTATCAACCACAGGCTGAGACTGGCCTGCTTGCTGGCACCCAACAGTGTTCAGTGGAGTCTAGAGTTGACGATGCAGGGGACACTTGGACCACTGGCAGGTGGAGGACACCCACCTGTCCATTCCCACCAGAGAAGCCAAGGTAATTTACCTTCGGTTCCTCTGCATCAGTGGTACCCAACTGCAGATCCCAAATTTTGTAGAATTTACCATTTTAAAAAGCCTGCTTATAGGTGGGCCCAGGGAGTCCAGCTCCTGTTGTTCCAGAGTGCAATATGCCCTTCTCCAGCTCTGATTGTTGTGCAAAGGAGCCATGCTCTGGGAGTCAGTTTATTTCTAATTCCCCAGGGGAGGCTGACAAGGAATTAAGTTGATTGACTGCAAGAAATTGCAGAAAGCGAAGAGGAACTAAAGATCCTCTTGATGAAAGTGAAAGGAGAGTGAAAAAGTTGGCTTAAAACTCAACATTCAAAAAACTAAAATCATGGCATCTGGTCCCATCACTTCATGGCAAATAGATGGGGAAACAGTGGCTGACTTTATTTTTGGGGGCTCCAAAATCACTGCAGATGGTGACTGCAGCCATGAAATTAAAGACGCTTTCTCCTTGGAAGAAAAGCTATGACCAACCTAGACAGCATATTAAAAAGCAGACACATTACTTTACCAACAAAGGTCCATCTAGTTAAGGCTATGATTTTTCCAGTAGTCGTGTATGGATGTGAGAGTTGGACTATAAAGTAAGCTGAGTGCCGAAGAATTGGTGCTTTTGAACTGTAGCGTTGAAGAAGATTCTTGAGAGTTACTTGGATTGCAAGGAGATCCAACCAGTCCATCCTAAAGGAAATCAGTCCTAAATATTAACTGGAAGGACTGATGTTGAAGCTGAAACTCCAATACTCTGGCCACCTGATTTAAAAAACTGACATTTGAAAAGACCCTGATGCTGGGAAAGATTGAGGGCAGGAGGAGAAGGGGCTGATAGAGGATGAGATGGTTGGATGGCATCACCGACTCATGAGTTTAAGTAAGCTCTTGGAGTTGGTGATGGATGGGCAGGCCTGGCATGCAGCAGTCACTAGGGTGGCAAAAAGTCGGACATGACTGAGCGACTGAACTGACTGACTGAACCTCCCACACCTTTAACACCTCAGGAAGCAGTCATCTCCACTTCTAGGGTGGCCCTGCGTCCCTTCCCTTCTCCCTCCTCCCTCCCTCTCCCCTCCTGTCCCCTCTGGCCCCTTTCTCCTGTCTCCCCTCCTGTACCTCTTGTCTTTCTCTCTCTCAACCCTATAGGTGGCTGGGGAGTGTGAATTAACTGCTAAAACCTGGTAAGATTTTTATATTTCATTCTTGGGTTTCAACAAACCAATACAGGGGCCCGGGTTCCACCCTTGGTCAGGGAACCAGATCCTGCATGCCTCAACTAATACCTGGTGCAGTCAAGTACATAAATAAATATATATATAAAAAATAGCATCAAAAAAAATAAATAAAATAAAATAGCATCTCCCTTGTGGGATTGTTTTCAGATTAATAGAGGTAAGACACGTACAGTTTTAACATCATCATCTCAAGTGGTGGTAGGAAAAACTGAGGAGGTTGGGGAGATGCTGTCTCTTTTCTCCGGATCTGGGACTCAGCCAACACTGGTCAGTTGGGGGTCCCCGGTGCGTGGACGCCCTGCCCCTCCCTGCTGCCCCCCGGGTCTGGAGGGCACTACAGTGAGGACCCAGGACATCTTGTGTGAAAGCAACATTTTAAGTGGATACTGCTGTCAAAACATGGAGTTGTAAGCCATCAGGTGTTTCAGTAACAGGATGCTGTGTGCTCTGACACCGGGCTGGTGCGGAGTGGCTCCACTTTCCAGCTGACCTGCACCTCTGCCTTCTTTCCCTGCAGCGGGCTCATCGGGCGGAGCTGGGCCATGCTGTTCGCCAGTGCAGGCTTCAGGGTCAAACTGTTCGACATCGACTCTCAGCAGGTGACCGACGCACTGGTCAGCCTCAGGTGAGTTCCCTGCGTGTGTAAAGGCCCTGCGGCCTCAGCCCATCTGTTCAAGCCCTTGAGGCTGGGGTCTGCCTTCTCCTGTGGGGTCATGGCCTCGGAGCCGGTGAAGCAAGGCTGAGTGAGATGTGGATCCACCCCACAGCAGGGGCTCAGACTGTGAGGACAGACTTCTGGGGGTAGAGATGTGCGAGGGGACTGGAGGAACCCAGTGTAGACCCTCGACTTGCGGCCCGGGTGAGTGAGCTGGTGAACAGTTCTGTGCCACATGCCCGGGAGCTGCACTGGCCCTCCCCTGCAGGCACGGAGGTCCTGAAGTCCTCAGGTGTGTTCTTACCTGTTGCTCTGTGTGGCAGGACGGGATTAACTGGGATGAGTGTTGTCTGAGGTGTGAGAGTGTGCGTACTTAGCAGATGCTGAGCCCACAGAGGGTGGCGTTTTAGGGACCACCTCAGGAACAAAAAGAATAAGAACCAAAGGAAAAAGGCTGAGACAGGGAGGCCAAAGACAGAAGGACAAACTAATTCACGGGTTGCCCCCGCTATGATGCCATCACTGATCACAGCTCTGATCATCTCAGGCCTTGTCAGGTAGTTACTCTCCTGGTTGGGGGCATAGCTGTGAGCATTAATTTGAATGTGCATTTTGTGTAACAGAAGATGCTTTATGGCTCTTTGAGAAGACAAATATATAGGGCATGATGTCAGGCTCTAGGCCTCGAGAAATTATATACCTTAGGCCAACTTTGTTGTGTAGCAGATAAGATAAGAACCCAAAACCCAGAGAAGTAAAATTGCTTCTTACATAGAGTGACAGGTAGCTGGTGACTAGGTGAAACAGCTTTCAAATTGTGATGCTGGAAACTTCTGAAAGTCCCTCGGACGGCAAGGAGATCAACCCTGTCAATCCTAAAGGAAATCAATCCTGAATATTCATTGGAAGGACTGATGCTGAAGCTGAAGCTGAAGCTCCAATACGTTGGCCATGTGATGTGAAGAGCCAACTCAATGAAAAGACCCTGATGCTGGGAAAGATTGAAGACAGGAGGAGAAGAGGACAACAGAGGATGAGATGGTTGGATGATATCACCAACACAATGGACAGGAGTTTGAGCAAACTCTGGGAGATAATCAAGGACAAGGAAGTCTGGTGTGCTGCAGTCCATGGGGTTGTGAACAGTCAGACACAACTGAACAACTGAACAACAACTGATGAAACGTCAATTGAAAGAAGCAAAAAGCAAAAAATGAAACAACCACCATAAAGCTAAACACTCCCCAATGCTTTGTTCTGTGCCATTAGGGAAGGAGGGGGACTTGGCACATGGACCTCTGATTCCAGGCACGTGCCACTCACCAGGGACACGTGGATGAACAAGACAGAGCTAATCCTACACATCAGGACAACTTCAGCCTGGTGATCCTACCATATGAATTCGCATAGTGACCCCCACAAGGCAAGACCTCATGTGGCCACAAAGCCTAAAATACTACAATGTGGCTCTTTACAAAAGATTCTCAACCCACATGTTTAAAAGTTGAGATTCTGGTCTCCACTCCTGATGTGTGGGCTTTCCCAAACCAAGCTGTTCTCTGACCCCAGTGCATGTCCTGCAACTCAGCTCAGCCCTGAGACAGCATCATGTCCGGCAGGTGGGGGTCTCCATCCCACAGGGCTGCCCCACTCCTCACACTTCAGACTCCAGCTCAGTCCAGTTGTCATCTGTGCTCCCAACCTACTGGCCTGTGGTTCTTACCATCCCTTCTTGGGTTTGCTTTACTGGCTAGAGTGGCTCCCAGACTCAGGAGACCAGTTACTCAGTAGATTACTGGTTTTTAACAAATGGAATTAGGGCTACTGCAACCAAACAACTCAAGCTTGGGACTTGAACCCATGATCTTTTAACTGAGATCACACACCTGGTCTCGAGACTTAAGAAGCTCAGGTTCTTTATGTCTCCTTGAGAATTCAGTGAGAGAAAAAGCAATAGGGAAGTGTATTTATGTAGAGAGAAACACACTTCACAGACAGAGTGGGGGCCATCTCAGAAGGCGAGAACCACCCCAGGGTAGAGGGTTGTTAGCTTTCATGTGCTCAGTCGTGTCCAACTCTTTGCAACCTCACGGTCTGTAGCCCGCCAGGCTCCTCTGTCTGTGGAATTCTCTAGGCAAGAGTACTGGAGCCAGTTGCCATTTAACACTTCACAGACAGAGTGGGGGCCATCTCAGAAGGCGAGAGCCACCCCAGGGTAGAGGGTTGTTAGCTTTCATGTGCTCAGTCGTGTCCAACTCTTTGCAACCTCACGGTCTGTAGCCCGCCAGGCTCCTCTGTCTGTGGAATTCTCTAGGCAAGAGTACTGGAGCCAGTTGCCATTTCCTTCTCTAGGGGATCTTCTGGACCCAAGGATCAAGCTCTGGTCTCCTGCATTGCAGGCAGATTCTTTACTACTGCAACACCTTACTTATTTTATAGGGGTGGGTAATTTCATAGGCTGCCAGGCTTCTCCATCCTTGGGATTTTCCAGGCAAGAATACCGGAGTGGGTTGCCATTTCCTTCTCCAGGAGATCTTCCTGACCCAGGGATTGAACCCGTGTCTCCGTCATTGTAGGCAGATGTTTTACCATCTGAGCCACCAGGGAAGTCAATTTCGTAGGNTGGGATTTTCCAGGCAAGAATACCGGAGTGGGTTGCCATTTCCTTCTCCAGGAGATCTTCCTGACCCAGGGATTGAACCCGTGTCTCCGTCATTGTAGGCAGATGTTTTACCATCTGAGCCACCAGGGAAGTCAATTTCGTAGGCTAATGAGTGGGAGGAGTATTCCAGCTCTTTGGGGGAAGGGATGGGGACTGTCATGGTGCCTGGGGGTGTGTCACTTAGCATGCTGATGTGTTAAGAGTGATTGCCTGCAATGTGGGAGACCTGGGTTTGGTCCCTGGGTTGGGAAGATCCCCTGAGGAAGGGAAAGGCTACCCACTCCAGTATTCTGGCCAGGAGAATTCCATGGACTGCATAGTCCATGGGGTTGCAAAGAGGCAGACACAACTGAGTGACTGACTTTCACACACTGAGGCTCAAGGTCTAATGGAAGTCAACTTGCCTGCCATCTTGGACCCGTTTGGTTTGGTTCTAATCTGTTTATGTCGTGTCCTGGGGCTGTGTCATTGTTTTAAAGGTTGTGCCCTTCCCTCCTGTTTCACTTCCAGTCAACAGCAGGATGAAGAAATACACAGGAGACATGTGGGATGAGGGGAGCTTTCCTGCCCTCTGGTGTCCCCCCTCCCTGAATATCCACCTGTTTAACTTGGAGGCTCTCTGAACTCCCTCTTTGAGTTTTTTGGTGGCTCTGACACTTAGACACTATTGATTAAATCACTGGTGATTGTATTCAGCCTCCAGCTCCTCTCCCTCTCCTGAGGTCAGGGGCAAGACTTCAAGTGTTGGCCCTGAAATTACTGGGTTGGTGACACAAGCAACCAGCCCTGTCCTGAGGTGCTTTCAAAAGTCACCTCATTAACATAACAAAAGACACTTTATCGCTCCCCTGCACAGGATGTTCCAAGGAGTTTTAGGAGCTCTGTGTCAGCTCTTTGAACACCAGTTCAGAGATGTATGTCACAACATCACAATAGTAATAGATGCGAAGATGAAAATATTAATATTAACACATTTTGTGGTGGTTTATCCCTATTGTTTAGTCACTAAGTTGTGTCCGACTCTGTGACCCCATGGACTGTAGCTCTTCTGTCCATGGGATTCTCCAGGCAAGAACACTAGAGTGGATTGCCACTTCCTTCTCTAGGGGATCTTCCTGAGCCAGGGATCAAACCCACGTCTCCTGCATTACTGCTGAGCTACCAGGTTTATCACTGTAGGCATGGAGAAAGGGTCCTTTCTTTGCTTCTAGGTTCTTTGGGTGATCTGAGAATTAAACTGATGTAAGGCAGATTGCCTGGAAAATCCCATGGACGGAGGAGCCTGGAAGGCTGCAGTCCATGGGGTCGCTGAGGGTTGGACACGACTGAGGGACTTCATTTTCACTCTTCACTTTCATGCATTGGAGAAGGAAATGGCAACCCACTCCAGTGTTCTTGCCTGGAGAATCCCAGGGACGGGGGAGCCTGATGGGCTGCCATCTATGGGGTCGCACAGAGTCGGACACGACTGAAATAACTTAGCAGCAGCAGCAGCAGCAAGGCAGATTAATAGGAGAAAAACAAATGTTATTCTATGTGGATGGGAGCCCCGTGAAGCAGTGGGGGCCCACAAGGAAGTGAGGGGCTGAGGCTTCTGTAAGGCCTGGTGGTTGAAGGGGTGGTCAGGATGTGATGAGGCAGAGGAGGCCTTTCCCAGGAGGGAGAGGAGACCTGGCCTGCTGTGTAGGTGTTTCTTGGGTGAAACACTCTTCTGATCCAGGCTCCCCCCACCCCCGAAGTATAAACGTAGGCAGTTGAAGGCAAGTTTAGGAGAAGCTCCTGAACCTGCTGGGTTTTGATTGCCTTTAGGTCAGAATAGTCCTTGTGCCACGGTGGCATCTTTTGGGGTGAAAAAACCCACTCCCCTTCGTTGCCTTGTGTGTTTGGTGATCTCTAAGCTCACATGCATTGGCTCTAATCTGTGGAAACCCAGGGCCTGCACCTGTCCTGGTGAATGCCCCGCGGGGGGTTTTCTCGACCGCCCTCCTGTCTGGGACAGACTGGGGTCTGACATTGTCTCCTTCACGCCTGACCTGGGGTCTCAGGCCCAGGTCCCCACTACATGTACCCTCAGGGCAACCTTGCCTTTTGCTGGTTTCAGTTCTTTCATTTTTTTAGTTGATAAATATTTTCTAATGAAACAAGTCCTTTTAAATTTCTAGGTTTTCTCTTTTTAAAATTGTTATTCAGTTGCTCAGTAATGTCTGACTCTTGCGACTGCATGGACTGAAGCATGCCAGGCTTCCCTGTCCTTCATAGTCTCCCGGAGTTTGCTCAGACTCATGTCCATTGAGTCAGTGATGCCATCCAACCATCTGATCCTCTGTTGCCCCCTTCTCCTCCTGCCTTCAATCTTTCCCAGCATCAGGGTCTTTTCCAGTGAGTCAGTTCTTCACAAAGTACTGGAGCTTCAGCTTCAGGTGGCCAAAGTGTTGGAGCTTCAGCTTCAGCATCAGTCCTTCCAGTGAGTATTCAGGACTGATTTCCTTTAGGATCGACTGGTTTGATCTCCTTGCTGTACAAGGGACTCTCAAGAGTCTTCTTGAACACCACAGTCCAAAAGCATCAATTCTTTGGTGCTTAGCCTTCTTTATGGTCCAACTCTCACATCTGTACATGACTACTGGAAAAACCATAGCTTTGATATATGGACATTTGTTGGCAAAGTAATGTCTCTGCTTTTTAATAAACTGTCTAGGTTTGTCATGGCTTTTCTTCCTAGCTGTGGAGTTCATATAATTTTCACACATAACAAAGTACTCCCAAGCATTTAAAAATGTAAAAATCACCCTTATCTCTCAGGCCACAGGGCAATAATGGACTCTGGTTTGCTGACTGATGTACTTTTCAGTTCCGTTATAGTTTCATCTCTTATGTTGTAGATCCAGTTCCACTGTACCTGTAACCAAGAGAAAACTAAGATCCTTAATTGAAAAGTTCTTTGTCCTATCTCTTGGGGTATTCATACTGATGGACTTTATTGTTTAAGTGTATCATGAAAGAGTTTAGCCACTTTTTAAAGTCCTTTCAGGCATCAAGGAGAACATAGGGAAATTGTAAATAAGGTTTTCTTTTTCTTAGGCTAGATTAAAGGCTTTCCTATAATATTTTCCCACTACTTTGCTTAATTAAGAGCTAATATTGTAAGCATTATTGGTGGCCAGTTAAATTGAGCTTTTGGATATCAGCCTAAGATTTTTGAACCAAGGAACAAACAAGCAACACCCCTTCCAAAAATCAGTTAGCAGCAGCCTTATTTAGGAAAAACAAATGTCCTGAATTATGTGTCTTTCCTCATGAGTGGCTTTCTTTCTAGTCCCACCCCTCTCTCCCCACCACGTGTAAGCTGACTGCACTTTAATGTGCAGAACTGGTTGTGCTTCTCTGGCAGGAAGCAGGATTTCACGGTAGCTCGTGACTCCTCTGCTCAAGTTTTTGCTGGCGAAGCCGCCAGGAGGGTCACTGTGAGTCGTGTCTCCTCACCCTCCTGATAGGGGAGAGGTACACTCAATTTTAGGTCTTATGACTTGTGTAAGGCCACTTACATCCCTTTTTTTTTTTTTAATTAGGAAACTAAAAGATATCTCATGCCACAACTAAGACCCAGCACAGCCAAATAAATATTTTTAAAAAGAAGCAGCAGCAGCAGTATAAGCAGTGTATCTTCCCGACTAGACTGAATTGACTGGTGTTTGGGGAGAATGGATACATGTATGTGTGTGGCTGAGTCCCACTGCTGTCCACCTAATCTTTTTCTAACAGAGTGGGAAAATGAGTCTCTTAAAACCTCAAATATTCAAACTTGTAACAGGGAACTTGACCTTGGAAAAGCCTATTAGCAGATGCTTCACTGCTTGGCTTTTGTTCTCCAGCAAATGCCCAATGCTTGGCCTGTGTTAGGGCTCAAGAATTTGAGAGGGTGGTTGTATTTCAAGAAGAAAAACACAGGTCGAGTAAACAAAGTTGAAATGTGGACTCGGATTGGGAGTGTTTTGTTTCTCATGACTTGTGTTCAGTTTCATTTCCATGCGGTGATATGCCGGGCTCGCCTCTCGGGACCAGGACCCCAGCCTGGGCCGTGGCGACATCTGAGTGACAGCCCCACGTCGGGGCGGAGGGCCAGCTGCCCGTCTGCCTGGAGCCCTGGCTGAAATCGCCATCTTTGGGTGAATCTGCTCATGTCTCAACTGCCACCTCTGTCATGTGAAGATGGTCATTCTGAACTTGAGTCACTGAAAATGGATCTGCTTTTCCACATGGACATGGATTTAGTAGACTAGCAGAAGTGGTCTCTGAAAACTGGGTGGCTGCCCTGGGCTCAGTTGACTCGGTAGCTGAACTTCCTATCCCGACAGCTGGGTCTCTGACTCGGTTAACTTGCCACCCAGATCTGTGCATTTGCTTCAACATCTTGAACCTGAATTTGATCTGGATTCCTCTGGACTGGTCTGGTTTGAAGCTGCCTTTTAGTTGTCCACGTAGCTTTGGTTGGAATAACTGAGGTTAATAGATCACAGAATGGCCTCCCATGGCTCCCATCCAAGTCTTGCTACAGTCACTGAAAAATGTATGCAATCTGGGTGTAACCATAAGAAACATGCACAAGACATTCATGGAGGAATTTTTCTAAATTTAATTAATTAATTTTTATTTTTGGCTGTGCTGGGTCTCCGTTGCAACACAGGCTTTTCCCTAGTTGTGGTGAGTGGGGGCTGCTCTCTAGTTGCGGAGTGCGGACTTCTCATCATAGAGGCTTCTCTTGTTTCGGGCACTCTAGGTGCACAGGCTCAGTAGTGGTGGGTCCCGGGCTCAAGAGCACAGGCTCAGTAGTTGTGGCGCTCGGGCTTAGTCATCCCTTAGCATGTAAGATCTTCCTGCACCAGGGAATCCAACCCAAGTTTCCTTCATTGGCAGACAGATTCTTTATCACTGAGCCACCAGGGAACCCATTGCCAAGAGATTTTTTTCCAGCTGTATGAAG
>SJYX01007829.1:167697-209232 GCA_006410675.1 Oreotragus oreotragus | reverse complement strand
TCCCCCACTACCCCTTCCCCGGGATGGAGTTCTCTCTTGGGGTGTTAGAACGTTGAGCAAAAAGAACGTCTTCTGGACAGCTAACAGTTTCCTATTTTCGTCCAACTGGATGAGAGACTATGTTGTTCTGAGATATAAGAGATCGCCCAAGAGAAATGCTTTAGTGTCTTGCAACTTTTGCATTTATTCTTTCCAACGACTTCACTCAGAGAATCAGGCCATCCCCACCGCTGAGGACACTCCAGGCCCAGCGGACTGGCGGCAGCTTGGTGCCCACACAGGCTCCAGCCCGCCAGGGCCTGAACGCAGCTACCGCCCGGTGAAGACCCAGTGTCTCCCGGCTTCCAAAACATGACACTTAAGCTGCCCAGGGTTGACGGGGCCTTGCTCCTGAGCCCCTCCTCGCTCCATGTCCAGCCACTGCTGGTGTCTCTTCTGGTCTGTGACACTGGTTGAGCTGAGAACTGGGAACAAAGCCAGGCCTGACCGGGGCTCCTGGTGCAGAGGCCTCAGGCCTGACGCTCCTCCAGTCCACAGAGTAGACTTCCTTGTCTCCCCGCCCCCCGCCCGCCCCGCTCTTTCTACGGCATCCTGTGTCTTGTGCAGCAAAGGGTCCAGGATGGATGCCAGCCCGGCCCTGAGCTCTGAGCCCCTTGTCCTGGCCCACTGAGGCCTCCATTCCAGTTCTCGGTGGTTGTGGTCACCTCAAGTGACCCTTATTCCAGGCCAGGCTCCCTTGCTTCCAATGAGAACGGTAGGAAACCCCTTTGGGGATCATTTTGATACATGATATTTACATGATGGAAGTGAATGCTTACAATGACGTGTATGATGTGACCTGACAGGTGAGCATGTGACATGTCACCACATGTTTCCCAGAACAGTGGTGTCTACTTGGGTCTGTCTCCACTAGAGTGACTTGGCTTCTTTTCTGAACAGTTTCCAGTGCCCTTTTCTTTTTCCTCTGAGACGTTTGCTGTACTTTGTAATCCGTGTGTGATGATGGCTGGAAAGTTTCATCTCCAGCCTCAAGTACTAACTGTCAAGCCTTCTGTCGTTTCTTCTCTTCCCTGCAGTGGTATGGTATGATCCACGCAGTAACTGGCAGTGTTATGTTTCTAAAGCGATCTTTGTGTGTGTTTGTGTTAGTCTCTCAGTCGTGTGCAACTCTCGTTGACTCCAAGGACTGCAGCCCACCAGGCTCTCCCATCCATGGAATTCTCCAGGCAAGAACACCCCAGTGGGTTGCCATTTCCTTCTCCAAAAGCAATCTTTATAAGGCTTATTATAAGTTTTCCAGCACTAGCCATTGCAAGGGAAGCCCTGTGGCTTAGTGGTAAAGAATCCACCTGCCAATGCAGCAGACGTGGGTTTGAATCCCTGGGTCAGGATGATGCCATGGCGGAGGAAATGGCAACCCACTCCAGTATTCTTGCCTGGAGAATTTCATGGACAAAGGAGCCTGGATGGAGTGGAAAAGAGTGGGACATGACTAAGCAATTGGGCATGCACACATGCAGCTATTGCAAAGTCATGCCCCAGGAATAATTAACATGTCTGTGTTAAATTTCTTTCTCTCCTGATCCCATTAAAAAAAAAAAAAAGGATTCTGGGTCTTCCCTGGTGGTCCAGTGGTTGAGACTCAGTGCTTCCATGGCCTGGAGCCCAGGTTTGATCCCTGGTCTGGGAACTAAGATCACAAATGCCACATGGAAAAAAAGACAAAAAAGACCTTGAACCTAAAGAATCAAGGCTTAGGGCTGCACTTGCTCTCCAGGGGCTTCACAGCACTTCCAGTCTTAGTGCTCAGAGACCTCCTGCTAGCCACCTCCTCTGAGCAGCTCTGTATGGCTCCCTCTTTCCCGTTTAAGGACAAATTCTCATCGCAGAAAAATTCACCTAGGCTTTTTGGAGACTTTTTTTGTTTATAAAAAGAAAACGATTCTTACTTTAGGGAATTGCCCAAAGGCAGGAGGAGAGCATGTGAATTAACACAAACACTTCTTTAATCACAAACCTTCCAGTAGTGCGAGTTACTGAGCCCGGGAATTACCGCCCTAGAAATGCGAGTGGTTGATTTATCTTCCGCCCAAGTCCCAGTGGGCGGACGCCTGGGTCAGAAGATTTCCTCTGCTGAAACGTGGGAGAGAGTGAGAATGGAACCTGAATTTCTAGCACTTAGTGCAATTTTGAAATCAAATCTGGCCTGGCAAGAAAATCTAGTGTGTTGGAGAAATAAGTGTATTCTGAAAAGTTTCTAAAGCATTGACTGTTGCAGAGCATTAAGGGTCATTAGCTATGACACAGAGGCTTATCTCATCTCTGCAACTTTTTACCTAAGATCCAGGTAGTTAGCTGGTAGGAGCCATGGGAATTTTGGTCATGGAACTGTGAGCTCTAAATGGACTTTCCTTATAGTCAGCACAGACAACTCAGATATGTTTTTCCATGTCAGTGTGAGAATTTGCATCTGAACCTTTACCTCTAAAACTGGGAAAATGCTTAGTCATTTTGGTAAGGACTTTGAGATTGTTAGTAATTACAGGAAGCAGTGTTCGTAATAAATACTATGGTTTAAAATTTATGCATTTGCAAGGTTGGCCTTTTTTGGTCTTCTTCCACTGAGAAGAGTGATCTTCCTTTTGGTGGGAGTGGGGGGAGAGGTGGGGCGGCAGCACGTGGAGTGTGCCCAGGAGTGCATGTTGAATCCTGAATTTCATTTTTCCTGTTCCATGTGTGTATTAATTTGTAAAATCGGATTATTATTCACATATAATAAAAGCCGGCAGTTTTAGTGTTCAGGTCTGTGTGTTCCGACAAATGCATGTGGTCATGTCACCATCCTCCCCCATCTCCCCCCGCCCTCCCCAGCTTCAGAGTATTTCTGCCACCCCACAAAGTCCCCTCCTCCCACTTTGCGGTCTGGCCTGGGCCAAAGCCACTGGTCTGGTTTTGTTCCTGCAGCTTTGCCTTTTCTGTAATGTGGTACAATGTGGACTCACCAGGACTGCACATGCTTTGTTAGATTTATACATAAACGTGTCCTGATTGATTTAGATGCTACCGTAAATAGTACCTTCACAAAATTTCGGCTTCTGCTTGTTCATTGCTAGCACATAGTAATATAGTTAAAAGTGGGTTGTTTGATTTATTTAAATTGGGAGGGTTTTCCATATATCTTTGTTATTGATTTTGAGTTTAAATCTGTTCTAGTCTCAAAACAAACGACGTTATTTCAATTCTTTTATTTTGTTGAGGCATGTTTTATAACTCAGAATATAGTCTATTTTGGTGAATATTCCATGTGCAGTTGAGAGAAATATATTTCGGAGTGAACTGTAGTGTGGAAATATGGGCAAAGTTGCTGGATAGTGTTATCCAGGTCTTTTCCATCCTGTTACTTCTCTTTATCAATGAGAGAAAAGTATTGACATCTATAATTGTGGATTCATTTCTCAGTTCAAACCAAGCATATAGTTGGGTATTGAGCTTCTGTCCCCTGTGACAGACCCTTTTAATTAGCATGTTTTGGTCCATTACATTTAGTGTAATTATTGATAGGGTTGGATTAAACTCGACTGTCTTGCTTGTTCTTTTCCATTTGTTCCGTTTGTTTTGTGTTCTTCTTCCCCACCCTGCTTTTCAGCTGGCCTACAGATGGAGCATTTCTTATCATTTCATTTATCTCCATGATTGTTCATTTATACCTCTTAGAAATTTTTTTTTGGCGATTAATGGCACCCCACTCCAGTATTCTTGCCTGGAAAATCCCATGGACGGAGGAGCCTGGTAGGCTGCAGTCTATGGGGTCACTGAGGGTCGGACACGACTGAGCTACTTCACTTTCACTTTTCACTTTCATGCATTGGAGAAGGACATGGCAACCCACTCCAGTGTTCTTGCCTGGAGAATCCCAGGGACAGGGGAGCCTGTTGGGCNTCCCATGGACGGAGGAGCCTGGTAGGCTGCAGTCTATGGGGTCACTGAGGGTCGGACACGACTGAGCTACTTCACTTTCACTTTTCACTTTCATGCATTGGAGAAGGACATGGCAACCCACTCCAGTGTTCTTGCCTGGAGAATCCCAGGGACAGGGGAGCCTGTTGGGCTGCCGTCTATGGGGTCACACAGAGTTGGACACAACTGAAGCGACTTAGCAGCAGCAGCAGCATAGGGTTTATGAAGTTTTTTCTAACTAGTCATGGTCTACTTTCATGTGTTATAGCAGCACATTCCCAGCACCTTTCCACTTTTCTGCTGTTGTCACAGGTTTTCCTTTTACACATCCTGTCTCAGGACGTACAGCTGCTGCCTTTTCTTTGTACAGTCAACTAACATGTAGGGCAATTAAAATTAAACTTTATATTTACCTGCATTTTCACCATTCCAGCGTTCTTCATTTCTTTGTGTAAATTCAATTTCTCCTGAATTTTTTTTCAATTTTATTTATATTTATTATTAAATATTATTTATTTATTTATTTTTTGGCACAGCAAGCAGCATGCGGGATCTTAGTTCCTGACCAGGGATGAAACACGTGCTGTCTGAAAATTTCAAAAGTAGCACACACACACACATACACACACTTGTAGAGGAAAAGAAAAGAAGCATAAAGACATTATGAAGTAAAAAGTGAAATCCCTCTTCCTTCATCTTCCAACCTCTGGGGGGTGAATATTGTGTGGAGAGTCTGAAGTTTATTTACCCAGAGTTCTACAACTCTTGTTATCATATATTACAGACTTAACATTTTAATAACATGAATTCTATAATGGTGTAATGTTTTTGACTTGATTGTTGTAGTTAGTAATATATTATGACTTTTCCCCCCATGTCCTTACATACTGATCTACCTATTAGCGTGTTTTTTATAGGTTGGGAAATCATTTACTTGTACACTATCCAATTATTAACTAAATAATGTGTTTTTAACCACTGATCATTAATGTTTAGAAATAAAACAGTTTAACACATTGAAATAATCTTTATGGTTTGAAGACTACCTTACCATATGACCCAGCAATCCCACTACTGGGCATATACCGTGAAGAAACCATAATTGAAAAAGACACATGTACCATAATGTTCATTGCAGCACTATTTACTATAGCCAGGACATGGAAGCAACCTAGATGTCCGTCAACAGACAAATAGATAAAGAAGTTGTGGTACATATATAAAATGAAATATTTCTCAGCCATAAAAAGAAACACACTTGAGTCAATTCTAGTGAGATGGATGAACCTGCAGCCTGTTGTACAGAGTGAAGTAAGTCAGAAAGAGAAGAACAAATATCACTTATTAGGACATATATCTGGAATTTAGAAAAATGTACAATTTGCAGGGCAGGAATAGAGACATAGACATAGAGAACAGACTTTGGACACAGCAGAGGAAGGAGAAGGTGGACTGAATTGAGAGAGTAGCGTTGATACATTTACGTTACCATGTGTAAAATAGCTAGCTAGTGGGAAGTTGCTATATAACACAGGGAGCTTAACACAGAACTCTAGAGAGGTAGGATGGGGTAGGGGGTAGAGGGGAGGTTCAAGAGGGAGGGGACACAAAAACTTATGGCTGATTCACCTTGTATGGCAGAAGCCAAGACACTATTGTAAACCAATTATCCTCCAATTAAAAAATATTAGATTTAAAAAAAATAAGGCATTATACATAGTATTTCGGCCTCTGAAAGTCTGTGTGCTAATAAAGCCTAAAGTGTGTGTGTGTGTGTGTGTGTGCTCCGTCGTGTCCAACTCTGTGACCACATGGACTGTAGCCCGCCAGGCTCCTCTGTCCATGGGGTTTTCCAGTCAAGAACACTGGAGTGGGTCGCATTTTCCTTCTCCATTACTCTAATATATGGTCCACAAATTTAAAAAAATAAATAAAGGCCAGATAGTAAATGTTTCAGGCTTTGAGAGCTGAGCACAGCCTCTTGCATATTTTACAGCCCTTCAGAAATCTAAAAGCTGTACTTGGTTGGGGGCCGTAGACTGTTTGTTTGGCCTGGATCCCAGCCTGCTGGCCCTGCTCCAGTTTGTTGAGGTGCTTTCCTCCCCACGACTTAGGGAAAGGAGTCCACCATTAGCGCGTCTAGCCTGTGGGCCTTTCCGGCTCTTCCTGGGGGCGCGTCTCCGCGGCAGTTTCCCGGTCTGCGTTTGCCGCGCGCGCTCTTGCTCCCCCTGGCCTCCGTGTGCTGCACTGCAGGATCACCGAGCGGGACTGAGTCCCATCCGCATGGGGTCAGGGAGACGGAAAGCAGCACCTCGCACCCCCGAGGCAGGCCGGTGGATGTGCCGCTCCTCCCGGGGAGAGGCTGTGGGCTGGGCTTTCCCCCCTGGTCTTGGCGGGGCTGGCTTAGAGGAGGCGCTCGTGGGTGACACTCACCTTCGCGCACTCATTCTTGTCTGTGCGCCCTTCTGGCCCCGCCGCCTCCTGGGCTGTGGCCCCAGGTGAGCCCGTCTGTCCATGTCCATCTCTTGCTTTCTCTGCAAGGCCCCTGCGCAGTCAAAATCAACGTGATCATTCTCAGTGTTTTTACAAATGACACCTGGCTGATGATCGCTGTGTATCATTCTGTATTTTGAGTTGTGTTTTTAAGGTCAGGTTCATTGAAAATGGAACCTCGAGGTTTAGACCCGTCTGGCCCTTGGTGGCTTGTTGCTGGTCTTGTGAGTTCCCCTCAGCCTTGTAAGTGCGGCCAATTAAGGCGGAGGATTTCAGGATCACCAGTGTGGGGTACATAGATCTCCAGTGTGGGGTACATTGATCTCCAGTGTGGGGTACATTGATCTTTAAGATGCTTATTAAATTGATAAATGAAAACAGGTATTTCACTAGCCAAATGTGTAGCAACAAACATGTCCTTGTCCCAACACTGACATTTGTAATTTAGTTTTAAAGTTACTGTGAAACTGAATGAGCAACCCTACTTCCCCCTAAACTTTACAAAATAGAAGCTCAGATCTCTCTTTAAAAAAAGCACAGTACCACTCTTTTGGAAAGAAGGGGTGACATTGTAACAAATCCTGGAATGGTGACATAACATTGATTGTATATAATATAAATATAGATAGAAATCTAGATATCTCTGTGTATCTAAACCTTTCTTCCTATAGCTAGGATCTTAATTATCCTTTATGCCTTAGGAGTTGTAGGCTGCTAAATTAATGCTCAAAGTCAAAATAAGCAAGTATCTAATATAAACATTTTTCTTCTATGAAATCTGTTAAATGGAATGTATAGATACCAACTAAGGAAATTATTTTTAATCTTATCATTCAGTTGAAAATGTGGTAAGTCCATTTAAAAGTAGCCATGGCATGCATATTTAGTGCTTGGGATATGAGAGTTGGACTATAAAGAAGGCTTAGTGCATAGGAACTAACGTTTTTGAACTGTGCTGTTGAAGAAGACTTTTAAGAGTCCCCTGGATTGCAAGAAAATGAAAACCAGTCAATCCTAAAGGAAATTAACCCTGAATATTCAGTGAAGGACTGTTGCTGAGGCTCCAATACTCTGACGACCTGATGGGAAGAGCCAACTCATTAGAAAAGACCCTGATGCTGGAAAGGATTGAAGGCAAAAGGAGAAGAGGGCAGCAGAGGATGAGGTGGTTCGATAGCATAACTGACTCAATGGACATAAGTTTGAGCAAATTCCAGGGGATGGTAAAGGACAGGGAAGGCTAGCATGCTGCAGTCCATGGGATTGCAAAGAGCTGGACATGACTTAGTGACTGAATGACAACAACAAATAGTAAATACTTTTGCAATTGTCATATTATTTTCCGTTTTTGCTCTTGGTGGTGGGTGGTCATTGTTTACCAAGAACCTTAGGTATCATACTGCGCATCATGAAGTCCTTCCTTTTTAAGAGATATATTTTAAGGCATATGAGGAATCTGGAAATTTAATATTAATAAAAACCACCTGGGGCAAAACTCCATGCTAGTGAAAGTTCGAGGGCCCCATGTCCCGCAGCGAGAGCCATGGAGGCCTGGGTTGGTGTTTGTTTTCCCACCAGTTCTCTGGGTCTGGCTGTTCCTGGTGGCACAGGCACCCGGGGTTCAGATCTGTTTACTCTGAGCCACCCTGATGTTTATTTTCATTTGAAAGTCAATATTCCAAGACTTGCTGCCCAGCATATCTGTTTGAACAACTGGGGAAAAACATAAGGAGATTTCTTTCAAGTTGGTGACTGTCCCCTTTTAGGATTGGATTCAGACCAGCTGCCCAGGGGAGAGCTGCCTGCCTGACACACGGAAGCCTGGTCACCAGCACAGCCCTGACGGATGGTGTGTGTTGGGCATGGAGGCCTTCCTGGAGGAGGCGCTTTCACACTAACTTAGAACACTTTGAGGACCACCTTGTTCCAGGTGGTCCTCTTGTTCTTTCCTGAAGTGACCCTCGGAAGGCTCGGTTCGGCTCTGACAATGTGTCACTAGTGACAGTTACTTACATGAGTGGGGTTCCACACAGTGATCCTGCATAAAGCCAGCTGTTAACAGCTGAAAGTGCTGGAAAACATGAAACATGTGTTCTCCCTGCCTTAAAACTCTAACTGGTTTCTGTCCTGAAACAAAATGGCTCTCTGAAGGAGTGGTTGAGGTGCTTCTCCTTATAGATTCAGGACCCACACCCACACTTTACTGGGTGTTCCATTCAGTTCAGTTCAGTTCAGACACTCAGTCATGTCCGACTCTTTGCGACCCCATGAATCGCAGCACGCCAGGTCTCCCTGTCCATCACCANATTCGAAGCATTCCGAATTAAGAATCAGCATTCTCAGCTCTGTGCTTTTAATTAGTTAATTAATTGTTAGCTGATGGCCCTGCCCTCTCATTTCTCCAAACCCTCCGCTCTTGGCTCTCACCTTTCTCGTCCAGCTAAGTCTTATAGCACAGCAACCCACAAGAAGCACCTTGATCTTGATTGTATTCACTCTATGTTTATGTTATGTTTCTGTCTTCCAGAGAAATAATTTCAGAAAACCCATTTTGGGCACTAGAATATTCACCTCCATTAACAAAATGATACACTCCATCCATCCTCTTACAAATCCTTGACCCCCTCCCACAACTCCCGTCCGCCTCCTACCAGCCATTCTCAGGACAGAGCCTTTCCTTTGTGGGATGGGCGTCTCTCAGGTTTCTTTCTGAAATGCCTAGCTGTGTGTCTGAGGCTTGGGTTCTGGTCACTGCTCCCTCCGTCAAGGCCTTAGTAAATGATACGAAGCTGCCTGTTCAAATATTTATCCCTGGTCCACACTGAGGAAACAAAATTAATGTTTAATCACACAGTGGACTTAGGCTACCCACTGTGTCTGAATTTGGATCTTGGGCCCAGTAGGACTGTCAGCTACAAGTCCTAAGTCATTTTCAGATTTCCCTTCCAGCAGGTCTATTATGGAAGCAGCTGTCAATACATATAAGGCCAGGATAAGGAGGTCATTTCTCCTGTTCTGACATCTTTCTGAAGACTTACTTCTTATGTTTAACCACAGATCTGGAGTCATCACAGACCATTTTCTGAACAGAAGGCCAAATGCAGAGCAGGAAGTCTAGAATTGAGGGTAATTCCCAGTAAGAGTACTGTACTAGGGGAACCAACATTGTGATACATAATTAAGTGGTCAAACAAGTGTAAGGTATGCAGTGCTAATTAATATTAGATACTATTTTAGCATGGACTTCCCAGGTGGTGCTAGTGGTAAATAACTCACCTGCCAGTGCAGGAGATGTGAGACTCAGGTTTGATCTCTGGGTTAGGAAGATCCCCTGGAGAAGGGCACGGCAGCCCACTTCACTATTCTTGCCTGGAGAATCCCATGGACAGAGGACCCTGGAGGGCTAAAGTCCATAGGAGTGAAAAGAGCTGGACACAACTGAAGTGACTTAGCATGCACGTGTTATTTTAACATGCATGGCACTTGCCTCTTTTGATCCCAATGACAATCTTATAAGGAAAATATCTGTAATTTATTATATTTTATACAAATCAAACTATAGAACACTCCATATTCTTATTACCCTTTGTTAATTCTTTCTCCCTGGAATTCTTATGCCCCTGAACTTTGATGAACTCTAAAATTTGGGTCAAATGTCTCCTTTTGAATCTATATCAAATATATAAATGTATGGGAAGAAGACATTTTTATAAAAAGAATAAATTAGAAGTTAGTTCTGAGTTAGGGTAGGGGACAGCTCAGCACTGAACGCAGTGAAGTGGGTGAACTATAATTCAAAAGTGAATAACTGCTCGTTATTTTCCTGTAAACCACTACTTGCCTAGGATGCAAGGCCAACTGGCATATCAATGGTTGTCAAAGCGAATAAACTCGTCTGATCTAGCAGTGGACTGTAAATGCCCAGTAAGCAACCCAGAACATGTAGGTGAGTGAATCCTTTGACTTTGCTTCTAGAATATTTTTTGCAAGCAGAGGGTTGAACCATTGTCATTACTNGATGCAAGGCCAACTGGCATATCAATGGTTGTCAAAGCGAATAAACTCGTCTGATCTAGCAGTGGACTGTAAATGCCCAGTAAGCAACCCAGAACATGTAGGTGAGTGAATCCTTTGACTTTGCTTCTAGAATATTTTTTGCAAGCAGAGGGTTGAACCATTGTCATTACTTTGCTTTTGTGTAATAAAATATTAGTCTTTTTTTTTTTAATCAATGTTGTACTGAGGATATATCTAATTGATGATAATAGAGATTTCCTTCATCAAGGAAAGGTTAGAACTTGACCATACATAGAATAAGATGGGGAAACACTTTATCTTCTCATGTGTGCCCTAAATTCTATTTGGAGAAAATACTTCTTTTCAAGGAGAGTCCTTGCTAAGGATATGTGTTTTGATGTGGCTGCAGCTGGAGCCAAAACCACAGGAAAGAGAATTAAATGATCATGCATGTACCAGACATAATTTTCAGACCATAAATATGATGTCAACAGTAGCTGTTTTGGAAAATGTTCTTTATCAAGTTGAGGAAGTTCCCCTTTATTCCTAGTTTGCTGAGAGTTTTTATTATGAATATGTATTGAATTTTGTCAAATTATGTTTCTGCATCAATTGATATAATCATATGACTTATGATCTGCTCAATTTTAAGATTTAGTATATAATGTTAGTGATCAAGACACTGTGGTATTGGCAGAGGGGTATAAACATACGTCAGTGGAACATAAAAGAAAGTCTGCACAAATTACAGACAATCAGCCTATTTTTTACAAAGATGCAAAGCCAATTCAGCAGAGAAAAGATAGTTTTCAACAAGAGGGAATATATGTATACGTGTAGCTGATGCACTTTGCTGTGTAGTAACAACTAACACAACATTATAAACCAATAGTACTCCAATAAAAAATTTAAAAATGATGTTGAAACAATTGGTGGTCGAAAAAAATTAATATTAACCTAAACCTCATTTGTTGTTTGTTTGTTCAGTCACTAAACAGTCTGACAGTATAGTTTGATTCTTTGTGACCCCATGGACTGCATGCAGCACTCCAGGCTTCCCTGTTCTTCACCATCTCTTGGAGCTTGCTCAAACTCACGTCCATTGAGTCAGTGATGCCATCTAACCATCTCATCCTCTGTCGCCTCATCTCCTCCTGCCCTCAATCTTTCCCAGCATCAGGGTCTTTTCCAATGAGTAGGCTCTTCACATCAGGTGGCCAAAGTATTGGAGCCTCAGCTTCAGCATCAGTCCTTCCTATGAAAACCTCATGGCTCATACAAATATTGACTCTAAATGGATAATAGATCTCAATGTAAAATGTAAAACTGTAGTACTTTTAGAAGAAAACATTGGAGAAAAATATTCCTAATCTTGGGCTAGGTAGAATTCTTGAACATGACATCGAAAACTTAAATCACAAAAGACAAAATTTGATAAAGGGACTTTCTGGAAAAGAAAAATTTTGCTCTTAAACACTGCTAAGAGATGGAAAAGACAAACCACAAACTGGAGAAAGTATTTGCAATCTCTGACAAAGAACTTGTAAAGGGAGTACACAACAAATTCTCTAAACCTAAGTGTAAGAAAACAAACAATTCTTTCAGAAAATGGAAGGCTTGAACGGACATTTCACCAAAGCGGATATACAGATGGAAAATTTAAAAAAGTATATTGAAGAATGTTCCAACACCATTAGTCATTAGGGAAACACAAATTAAAGTCAACATGGGACATGACTACATACTTACTAGGAAAATTAAAATTTTAAAAATACTAATACAAAGATACAGAGCAGAAATTATCCTCCAATTAAAATAAATAAATCAATTTTAAAGAAAGATACAGGGTAACTGAAGCTCCCCCACATCGTTAGAAGGGATGTAAAGTGGTACAGCTGCTGTGAATAGTTTGGGAGTTTTATTAAACATACCAACTGTATGATTCAGCAATTCCAATCTTGGGTGCCCATCCTGAGAGAAATTAAAACATAGAGTGGCTGAGAGAATCATTCCCCCAGGATTTCATGCCCAGCCTTCCGTGGATGTGATTTCACTTCTGTGATTGTGTTTTGTCATACGTGCAACTTGTTACCTGAGAACTAGGTTTGTCTCTTGGTGGATGTGGAGCCGATAGACACAACCAAGCCAAAGGCTGAGAGAAGAAAGGGTTTATTATTACTTGCAGCAAATAAGTAGAACACCGGGGATCTTCCCCAAATCAGTGTCTCTCCAGCAGCAAAACTGAATAAGTTTTAAGCTAAGGTATATGCATATTCATGAAGGCGCTTGAGCAGAGGAGAATTCAGCATATGATTGGGGCATAGTTGACAGAGTTCCAGCTTTAGTTGATTGAAGTCAGAGGGTTCAGCATCATCATTCCATCTTGCATGCTCTGCCTTAGTTCCTGCAGAACTCAGATATATTCTTATGTACAATACTTGAGGAGGAATTATCAATGCAATGCATGTGTGCATGCTAAGTTGCTTCAGTCTTCTCTGACTCTTTGTGACCCCATGGACTGTAGCCCACCAGGCTCCTCTGTCCATGGGATCCTCCAGGCAAGAACGCTGGAGCGGGTTGTCATTTCCTTCTCCAATGCATGAAAGTGAAAAGTGAAAGTGAAGTTGCTTAGTCGTGCCCGACTCTTAGCGACCCCATGGGCTGCAACCTACCAGGCTCCTCTGTCCATGGGATCCTCCAGGAAAGAATGCTGGAGTGGGTTGTCATGCCCTTCTCCAGGGAATCTTCCCAAATCTGGGATCGTCTGCACTCTGACATCTCCTGCAGCAGGTTCTTTACCACTAGCACTACCTGGGAAGCCCTGTCAATGCAATAGGGTTGTTCATTTGCCTTTTCTCTGTTCCTGAATTTCTTTGTTCCCTTAAGATCATTGGTGACTGAGACCTGTTCAAAGGCAAGCATTGCAGCAAGGCTTAGATCACAAAATGGCTTCTCTTAAGTCATGAAAGCCTGCCTGGTTCTCTTTCTCCAGAGACCCCTTACCTATCAGCTTACAGACCGATCTTAAGGAGATAATCCTCGATTGTCTGGGGCAGCCCTAATGTAATCATCTGAGCCCTTATAAGCAGAAAAGGAAGGCAAAAGAGAAAGGCAGACAAATGAACAGCTGAGGGCAAAGGGCAGCCTTCAGGAGCTAAGGATGGTCCTGAACTTGAACCTCAGACCTACATTCTCATGGAACAGATTCTCCCAACAGCCTGAATAAGCTTGGAAGCAGAGTTTTCCTTCTGATGCCTTCAGAAAGGAAGGCATCCCTATGGGCACATTGATCTTGGCCTCCTGGGACTCTCAGCAGAGAAGTCCTCTTATCTATATTATGCCCATGATGCCGAAAGCCTGGCCTCTGTGCGCCTGTGCTGAATTGAATCTCAAAGACAGAGTTTGAGATGAAGTAGAAAAGGATAGCTTGGGACTTCCCTAATGGTCCAGTGGCTATGACTCTGCACTCCAAATGCAGGGGGCCCGAGTTCTATCCCTGGTCAGCAGACTAGACCCTGCATACTGCAATGAAGATGGAAGATTCCCACGTGCTGGAACTGAAACTGTGTGTGCTTAGTTGCTCAGTCGTGTCCAACTCTTTGTGACCTCACGGACTGTGGCCCACCAGACTCCTCTGTCCATGGGGATTCTCCAGGCAAGAATACTAGAGTTGCCATGCCCTCCTCCAGGGGATCTTNCACTGTAAAGCAATCATCAGTTAAAAAGAAACAAATATTTTAAAAAGCAGATAAAAGGAGCAAAAAAAAATTCATTTAGTGTTTATTGAGTATCTTTTTCTGTGCTAGGTCTGTTGTTGGTGTTGGAAACTCAGTGATCCCAAAGGTAGAGAACTAAACAAAGGGCTAATCAATGCATTCGCTCAAGAAATAATTAATTCTTGTGCTCAGTCATGTCTGACTTTTTGTGACCCCATGGACTGTAGCCCACCAGGCTTCTCTGTCCATGGAATTTTATTTTATTGAGTATCTTTTTCTGTGCTAGGTCTGTTGTTGGTGTTGGAAACTCAGTGATCCCAAAGGTAGAGAACTAAACAAAGGGCTAATCAATGCATTCGCTCAAGAAATAATTAATTCTTGTGCTCAGTCATGTCTGACTTTTTGTGACCCCATGGACTGTAGCCCACCAGGCTTCTCTGTCCATGGAATTTTACAGGCAAAAATACTGGAGTGGGTTGCAATTTCCTTTTCCAGGGGATCTTCCTGACCCAGGGATCAAATCCATGTCTCTTGTGTCTCCTGGATTGGCAGGCAGATTCTTTACCACTGCAACACCTGGGAAATTCAATTAATTCTTAAAGGTATCTTTATTAACATTGAACTAGAGGAAACATCTCAGAGGAAAATAAAGGACCTGCTGTTATAGAGTGTGAAGTTGAGCAAGAAATACTTCAGCACGATGTAAGAGTGCCATTCCAGAGGTGAGCACAGTTCATGTCAGTAGCACATGTACGAAAGCAGAGATGAAGGTAGGTAAAGAAGTGACATATTGAAGGATGAGTAAATATGTTGGAGGTGATCAACAGGTTCGGAAGTCATTTTCAGTTCAGTTCAGTTCAGTTGCTCAGTTGTGTTCGACTTTCTGTGTCTGACTCTCTGCGACCCCATGGACTGCTGCACATCAAGCCTCCCTGTCCATCGCCAGCTCCTAGAGTTTACTCAACTCCAGTTTATTCCATTTACTCCAGTTTACTCCATTGAGTCAGTAATGCCATCCAATCATCTCATCCTCTGTCATCCCCTTCTCTGCCCACATTCAATCTGTCCCAGCATCAGGGATTTTTCAAGTGAGTAAGTTCTACACATCAGGTGGCCAAAGTATTGGAACTTCAGCTTCAGTCAGTCCTTCCAGTGAATATTCAGGACTGATTTCCTTTAGGATGAACTGGTTGGATCTCCTTGAAGTCCAAGGGACTCTCAAGAGTTTTCTCCAACATCACAGTTCAAAAGCATCCATTCTTCTGCACTCAGCTTTCTTTATAGCCCAACTCTCACATCCATACATGACTACTGGAAAAACCATAGCCTTGACTAGATGAACCTTTGTTGGCAAAGTAATGTCTCTGCTTTTTAATATGCTGCCTAGGTTGGTCATAACTTTTCTCCAAGGAGTAAGCATCTTTTAGTGTCATGGCTGCAGTCACCATCTGCAGTGATTTTGGAGCCCAAAAAATAAACTCTGTCATTGTTTCCACTGTTTCCCCATCTATTTTCCATAAAATGATGGGACCAGATGCCATGATCTTAGTTTTCTGAGTGTTGAGAATTAAGCCACCTTTTTCACTCTCCTCTTTCATCAAGAGTCTCTTTGGTTCTTCACTTTCTGCCATAAGGGTGGTGTCATATGCATATCTGAGCAANGGAAAAACCATAGCCTTGACTAGATGGACCTTTGTTGGCATAGTAATGTCTCTGCTTTTGAATATGCTATCTAGGTTGGTCATAACTTTTCTTCCAAGGTGTGTCTTTTAATTTCATGGCTGCAGTCACCATCTGCAGTGATTTTGGAGCCCCCCAAAATAAAGTCTGACACTGTTTCCACTGTTTTCCCGTCTATTTCCCATGAAGTGATGGGACCAGATGCCATGATCTTCGTTTTCTGAATGTTGAGCTTTAAGCCAACTTTTTCGCTCTCCTCTTTCACTTTCATCAAGAGGATTTTTAGTTCCCTCTTCACTTTCTGCCATGAGGGTGGTGTCATCTGCATATCTGAGGTTATTGATATTTCTCCTGGCAATTTTGATTCCAGCTTGTGCTTCGTCCAGCCCAGTGTTTCTCATGATGTACTCTGCATATAAGTTAAATAAGCAGGGTTACAATATACAGCCTTGACATACTCCTTTTCCTATTTGGAACCAGTCTGTTGTTTCAAGTCCAGTTCTAACTGTTGCTTCCTGTCCTGCATATAGGTTTCTCAAGAGGCAGGTCAGGTGGTCTGGTATTCCCATGTCTTTCAGAATTTTCCACAGGCTGATGTTTTTATTAACTGTCTGCTGCCTCCCTAACCCCTAAGGAGGGAATCCCCTTCTTTAGAGATGAAGAGTTGGAAACGGATGTCCTTTATTAAGAGCATCGTGGTACAACGGAATTACCCTGTTACTTGGACCCAGTTAACCTGATACGTTTGGGGTACTTTCCTGAGACATTATTCCTGAAATGTTAGAATAGGTGAGAGTCATTTAAAAATGAGAAACAAGTTATCTTGAGTCCTGCCACCCTCACAAAAGACCTGTTTTTCTTTTTATTTATTTATTTATTGTGTTGGGTCTTAATTGCGGCACTCGGGACCTTCTTTGCGGCTCACAGACCCCATAGTCACAGCTCAGGGACCCTCCCTAGTTGTGACTCATGGACCCCTAGTCGCGGTTCTCTGAGTTGTGACTCATGGACCCCTAGTCGCGATTCTCCGACCCCCAAGTTGTGGCTCATAGTCCACCAGTTGCAGCTCACGGACCCCCTAGTTATGATGTAGGAACCCCCTAGTCGTGGTGCACAGACCCCCTAGTTGAGGCACACGGACCCACTAATTGAGACGCATGGACCCCCTAGCTGCAGCCCTTGGGCTTAGTTACCCCTCGGCATATGGGATCTTAATTCCCCGACCAGGGATCAAAGCCTCGTCCCCTGCATTGCAAGGCCAATTCTTAGCCACTGGGTCACCAGGGGAATCCCATGGTACTGATTTTGGTAATGTATTTTCTAGCCTATTTGGGGTAGATTTTTCTCATCACTGGCCTAAAGAAGACACAGAATATGGCAGACGCTATGGTCAGTCGTTGCCGACAGTGTCAAGCTGCAGCTGCCTTGGTGTCTCCCTGGTGCGTTTTCTTTCGCATCCTTGGTCCAAGCGTTCAGCTGGGACCAAGTGCGTGTGTCCTAGAGCTGTGAGAGCTGTGCCTGGGGACGAAGGACGATTCTGGCTGGAAAGGACTCTTTGGAGGGAAAGCCCATTTTGTGTAATATTCAGGGGCCTGACTCTCATGCAGGGGAGAGGAGGAGAAGGTGCTCTGGAAGCCTCCTGTCTGGGTGAGATGGTTTGGGGCATGGAGTACACCCTTGTCTGCTCGAGTTGTCACCTGTTTTTGGTCAAGAAAAGGATGGGAAAGGCTGGCGCCCTGGCAAGGTCACAGGGCACTTCTGCCTGTGAGAAGCTTACACCTCCTTTGGGAGGTAAGTGGGACTGGAAGTAAATTGAACACACAGCTCAGAGTGGGGAGGGATGAGGGGAGGGTGCAAATGATCTTGGGGACAGGCAGCTTCTGCACAAGGTAGGGGGGAGTCTTCCTTCATGTCCTTCTTGAGTAAAATGAAGCACCATGTGTCTTAAGGAAACTTCTGCTGCAATGACCTGAAAGTTGTAGATGGGAGTCCATCTGTGGGGTGATCTGATTTTTCGGGGGGAAATGCTGGGAAAAGACACAAGTATCTTGGAGGTGGAGTTTTGTGAGGTTTGTCCTTTTCCTTGGCCATATTTTCTAGATTTTCTGCAATGAACGTGTATTGCTGCTGCTGCTGCTGCTAAGTCACTTCAGTCGTGTCCGACTCTGTGCGACCCCATAGACGGCAGCCCACAAGGCTCCCCCGTCCCTGGGATTCTCCAGGCAAGAACACTGGAGTGGGTTGCCATTTCCTTCTCCAATGCATGAAAGTGAAAAGTGAAAGTGAAGTCACTCAGTCTTGTCTGACTCTCAGCGAGCCCACGGACTATAGCCTACCAGGCTCCTCCGTCCACGGGATTTTCTAGGCAAGAGTACTGGAGTGGGTTGCCATTGCCTTCTCTGAAACTTGTATTACTTCTGTGGTAAAAAGCACATGGATCCCCTGGCAGGTGCTCTGGGAGCAGCTGAGCCTGTGGTGGTCAAGACCCGGACTTGAGAGACAGACAGATGCGGGATCCACAGCCTGGTGCATCTCTCCCTCAGTACACAACAAGTTTCAGCGCGTTCTCAGCTGTGCAGGAAACAGCTGTCTCTTTTCTAAGACATGGGTCATACACAAAATGATTATCCTGAGAACTAAATGAAAAGGTGTACAAAGCACATACCACATACCAGCTGCTGTTGAAATGCTCAGGAAACACCAGAGTTTCTTATGCCAACAGCTTAAGTTTTTTTATACCTAAGTTTGAGCTGGGCAGTTTTGGCTTTATTTCTGGTTGTGAACCGTGTGTGAATGTGCGTTTCCTGCAAGCGTTAGAAGAATCATGTCTATGGCTTTGTGTGCTCAGTTGCTCAGCTGTGTCTGACTCTTTGTGACCCCCATGGACTATAGCCCAGCAGGCTCCTCTGGTGGAGCCAGAGGAATGTCCGTGGAATTCTCCAGCCAAGAATACTTGAGTGGGTTGCTGTTTCCTCCTCCAGGGGATCTTCCTGACTCAGGGATCAAACCCACGTGTCCAGTGTCTCCTGAACTGGCAGCCTGTTGCTTTCAGTTCAGTTCAGTCGCTCAGTCGTGTCTGACTCTTTACGACCCCATGAATCGCAGCACACCAGGCCTCCCTGTCCATCACCAACTCCCGGAGTTTACCCAAACTCATGTCCATTGAATCGGTGATGCCATCCAGCCATCTCATCTTCTGTTGTCCCCTTCTCCTCCTGCCCCCAATCCCTCCCAGCATCAGGGTCTTTTCCAGTGAGTCAACTCTTCGCATGAGGTGTTGGTAGCTCCTCCGGGAGCTGGCCCAGACCCAGGTGGGCTGCCCGACTAGGGCTTGTCCAGCCTCCTGCACCCTGAGAACCTTGGCATGGGGCGGTGGCTGGGCCTCCTCAGAGCCGGCCGGTGACACCTGCCAGGCCTGCCGAGAGGGAAACAAGTGCTTAGTTATTATGTTAAATGGCCTGTGTGAGTACGTGATGCATCTCAGCTCCTGCAGCTGGCAGGAAAAGGTTCCCACGTCTTCCTGGGAGGCCTGGCTGGGCCCCAGGACCCTCTGTGTTGCTCAGACGTGTCAGGGTTGATCTTGTTGCTGGTTTCCGGCAGCAGATGTGGTCATCACTTACTGTGTGGGTGCTGGAAGGGCATCCTAGACGCCCTAGACAGAGACTGTGTCTTTACCCTGATTCTCCAGACGTTTCCTGGTACCTCACTCACACCCGTCACCTCCTGTCCCCAGACTGCTCCTTGCCGTCAGCACGTGATCCTGCTCCTTTGGACAGTTTGGGGTCCTGCTTTTGTTCTCTTTGCTTTAGATTCTGTTTAGTGAGCTGTTCTAAGCAGTATCCCCTTCACCCCCACCACCCCCCCGCTGTTCCCCACAGGGTTGGGATGGTTCACAGACCCTGCTCCCTGCTTCCCTGCCCTCCCAGCACCCTGAGCTCTTGTTTCTTTAATAGTTTTGTTTGTTTGTTCTTTTAATGTGGTCCCCTTCACTTTTTTGGTTTATTTATTTATTTATTTTTGCTGTGCTGCATGGCATTTGGCATCTTAGTTCCCTGACCAGAAGCTGAACCTGTGCCCCTGCCTTGGAAGTGAGAAGTCTTATCCACTGGACAGCGGGAAGTCCCTGTTTCTTTAATAGTTTTTTTTTTTATTTTAAGAGTGACATTCAATACATATTTTTAGTGGCTTTGAGAGATCCACACTGTGATTCTGGGCTGTAATTTCTGGCAGAATGGATGCTGGTGGCTCCTTGGTTAACAGGTGTCCTTGGGCCCAGAACTGCCTGCCTTGTGTGGTCGTGGTCACCATAGGCCCAGCGAGACTTGAGCACTAGACAGGTGCTGCAAACTGACACAGGTGTAAAATCCCCACTGGATTTCAGTGACTTACTAAGGAAAAAAGAAAAGAATGTAAAATATCTCAATAGTTTTTAACACCGATTGCACATTAAAATGACAATATTTGGATATACTGAGTTGTTGTTTAGTCACTCAGTCATGTCCGACTCTTTATGACCCCATGGACCGCAGCACACCAGATGTCCCTGTCCGTCACCAACTCCCGGAGTTCACTCAGACTCACGTAAATTGAGTCAGTGATGCCATCCAACCATCTCATCCTCTGTCACCCCCTTCTCCTGCATCTTTCCCAGCATCAGGGTCTTTTCCAATGAGTTGGCTCTTTGTACCAGGTGGTCAAAGTATTGGAGCTTTGGTTTCAGCATCAGTCCTTCCAATGAATAAAATGACAATATTTTGATATATTGAGTTAAATAAAATTTATTGGTATAACTAAGTTCATCTGTTTCTTCCTGCTTTCTTAATGTGGCTACTAGAAAACAGCATTGCGTATGTGACTCACGTTGTGTTTCGTTGGGTGGCTGGTCTGGAGCGTGAGGTCTCCTTGGCCCTGCTTTATCAGTTAATTGTGGTCCCTGCTGTTCTTCTGGGCAGGGCCTGTCCTTTTGGTTACTGTTTAAAGGGAAGTGCTGCTAAGTCACTTCAGTCGTGTCCAACTCTGTGCGACCCCATGGACGGCAGCTCACCAGGCTCCCCCATCCCTGGGATTCTCCAGGCAAGAACACTGGAGTGGGTTGCCAGTTCCTTCTCCAATGCATGAAAGTGAAAAGTGAAAGTGAAGTCGCTCAGTCGCATCTGACTGTTCGCGACCCCATGGACTGCAACCTACCAGGCTCCTCCGTCCATGGGAGTTTCCAGGCAAGAGTACTGGAGTGGGGTGCCATTGCCTTCTCCGTTAAAGGGAAGTAACCGCTTGTTTTACTCACCTCTGTGCATTTGATCAAGCCTTTGCCTGGAGCTGTGCGCTGTGATTCTGCTATCACATTTGTCTTCAGACTTCTGGGAATATTCTGAGTGAATTATCTGTGACTGTACTGTATGACACCGTATCGACAATGCTGTTGATTGTAAGATGGCTTCCAATATGAGAAATGCTAAGGAAAACAAATGCATCTTAGAAGGTGACCCACAATATTCTCTAACCTTTGACCTATTTGGTGTTTTGAGTTTCTTCCTTTAGTTAATTTGTAAATGATGAATCAAAATGCTTTGTAATGTTTTGCAAAGTCCTTTAGAATTACGGACTTGGTGTCAGTGAGTTGGAGGAGTCTGGCTTCAGAGGGGGGCTCCTTACTCAGACTCTCTGCCTCAGCCCTGTCCACTGTAAAATGAGGCGATCATGGGGCTGCTCCATAGTCATGAGAACTGAGCGGGCGTCTGTGAATTAAACGAGCTCCTTTTTATGAGCACCCGAGCAGGGCCTGGCTCAGAAGAAGTCGGCAAAGTGGGCTCACCCTTCAGCCCCTTGGTATCCCCATTTATGACAAGGGAACCAAACTGACCAAGGTTAAACATGCAGTCAGCGGAGGTCAGTGTTTATCTTCTCGTATCAGATTGGGTTTCTGAGCCAGAAGTGAATGTAGATTTCTGGCTCAGTGATGCATTTTCCCTCACAATCCTGAAATTGGATGAATGTTGCATCTCATGTGAACTCTTTCCCACATCAGCTATTCTCAGAGTTAGAGAGACTGGGCAGGTGGGTGCTCAGCCCCAGGAAGGACACCTGGAATTGCCCGAACCTTTGAATTTTTCACATTAGCAAGTGAGAAGTTGGAATTTTTATTTCTGATTTTTAAATCTCGGTTCAGGTTTTCTTTTTTTCTTTTTAATATTTATTTCATTACTTATTTGACTGTGCTGGGTCTCAGTTGTAGCACGTGGGATCTTTTAGCTGTGGCATGCAAACTCAGCTGTGGCATGTGGGATCTAGTTCCTTGACCAGGGATCCATCCCAGACACTCTGCACTGGGAATGTGGAGTCTTTCCTAATCACATTGTGACCATGTGTGACCTCTGACCACAATCTGGCCTATTAATTCTGTTTGACACTACTGTTCCCTTTGAGAACTTTCATGAGTATTTTCTTCTTGACCACTTTCGTTTTACTTCCTTCAAAGACGTTTCTCTCAGGCTGGTGGATATGTATACAACCCTGTTGTTTCAATGGCGACTTAGCGAGGTTTAGAATTTTATATCCAGTCTTCATTACAAAACACATTTTTGGTAGGAGGAGGAGGTCTAACAAAAGCTTAACATAGATGTAAAAAATACTTAACAGAATATTAGCAAATCAGATCTAAAAATATACATAGAGAATTATATATTGTGACCAAGTAGGATTTATCAAAGTTATACAAGGCTGGTTCAATACTTGAAAACAAATTAATGTAATCCATTACAATGCACTGCTGTTATTTTTGCTTTGGATATTCACTTATATTTTAGAGCAATTGAAAATAAAACATCTATTTTATCTTCGTTTGTTCCATTTTCAGTGTTCTTCATTTCTTTATATAGATCCAATTTTCCCTCTGGTTAGTTTTTTTTCCTTCTGCCTGCAGACTTTTCCTTAAAATTTATTCCTATTCTTAGATTCTCAGGTTGGCTTGGAATGAATTCCTAAACTTACTGTTTTTCTCGGAGAAGTTTTTGTTTCTTCATTTTTGAAAGATGTTTTTTCTGGCTATAGAACTGTGAGTTGACAGATATTTTTTCTTTTAGCACTTAAAAATGTCACTCCATTACTTTCCATCTTCTATGATCTCTCAAAAAGTCTTAATTTCATTCTTGTATATATTATGTGACTCTTTCTCTGACTGCCTTCAGTATTTCTTTGTCCGCCTTACTCAGCAGTTTGAACATAACATACCTCTTTATCCCCCAATCCACATCCATGTGTGTGGACTGGGGGTAACGAAGGGTATTTATCCTGCATTGTGTTCTCTGAGCTTCATGCTTGTGTAATTTGGGGTTTTCTTTCGTTTTGAAATCTTCTCAGCCATTATTTCCTTGAACGTTGTCTTCTGCCCCATTCCCTGTCCCTAGAAATGTTTGGATTTCAGCCACACATGTGTTAGATCATTTGATAATTTTCCTGCAGGTCCTGGATGCTCTGTATATGCTCCTCAATCTTTTTGCTCTTTGTTTTTCACTTTGGCTAATTTCCATTGACTGATCTTCAAGTTCACTGATTCTTTCCTGACTGCGTTGAGTCTACTGATGAGTCAGTCAAAGGCATTCTTCATCTTTGCTCCTTTGTTTTTCATTTTTAGCATTCTCTTTGATATTGTCTTCCAGTTTCTATTTCTCTGCTGAAATCATCCATATGATGTTGTCCACATTTTTCACCCCAGAGCCTTTAATATTTTTAATCACAGTTACTTAAAATTCAATGTCACATTGTACCAGCATCTGAATCATACCAGGATCTGGTCCTGTGATCCCTCTGTCTCTTGGGTGTGCAGTCTTTTGTATGCCTCATAATTTTTTGTTTTTGAAATCCAGACATCTTGAGCAGGACAGCAGGTTTACTCCTGGGATTTGACACGCCTTTCTTCCTGCAAGGCTATTATTGTAAGGATTTGAGTTGATCTAGTTAGGAGTTGGGCAGGTTTTAAGGTCTGCAAGTTCCTGTA
Source organism: Oreotragus oreotragus (assembly GCA_006410675.1). NCBI lineage: Eukaryota > Metazoa > Chordata > Mammalia > Artiodactyla > Bovidae > Oreotragus > Oreotragus oreotragus. Next base: position 185,376 of record SJYX01007829.1, on the reverse strand, counting down.
GTCCCCCTCGGTGCATACAAGTTTCAAATCCTTAAGCAATACCTGTGTTTAGGGTGAGGACTTCTGGGATTTGACACGCCTTTCTTCCTGCAAGGCTATTATTGTAAGGATTTGAGTTGATCTAGTTAGGAGTTGGGCAGGTTTTAAGGTCTGCAAGTTCCTGTAGTCCCCCTCGGTGCATACAAGTTTCAAATCCTTAAGCAATACCTGTGTTTAGGGTGAGGACTGGCTGCCAGTGTTCTCCACCCTCAGCTTTTAGTCTTCCCTTTGCGGTGCTCTCAGAGAGAGAGAGAGTCTCTTTCCATGTTCTTGCTCTGTCCCTTCCCAGAAGTGTTCTTTTCTCACTAGTTACTTAACACTTGCTGGCCTGGGAAGGGTCTTCTTTTGAGATTCTGATTAAGCCTTTGTCTCAGGCAGGCTTCCCTGGTGGCTCAGATGGCAAAGAATCTGCCTACAATGCAAGAGACCCGGTTTCTATCCATGGGTTGGGAAGATCCCCTGGAGAAGAAAATGGCAACTCATTCCAGTATTCTTGCCTGGGCAATCCCTGAAAAGAGGAGCCTGGCAGGCTACCGTCCATGGGGTCGCAAAGAGTTGGACATGACTGAATGACTAACGCTAGCATTCATTCCTCCTCCTCCCCTAGGGATAAGGTGTTTTTTTTTTTTTTTTTTTTTTNTATTCTTGCCTGGGCAATCCCTGAAAAGAGGAGCCTGGCAGGCTACCGTCCATGGGGTCGCAAAGAGTTGGACATGACTGAATGACTAACGCTAGCATTCATTCCTCCTCCTCCCCTAGGGATAAGGTTTTTTGTTTTTTTTTTTTTTTTCAGTTCCTTTCCCCCACCTAGAGTGAGTTTTCAGTAATGGTAGGTTTTGTGCTTTTGTCAAATGCATCCACTTCAGCGAATTAAGATGTATTTATGTCACATGCTGAAGGAGTCAGATGTTGGACCACAGTTTACCTGTATGTTAGAACGTTTCAACATTTCTACATGTTTTTAAAAATTCTTTAAAAAAATATTTCTTTTTACTTTTTATAATCTATTTAATTAATTAACTTTTGGGTGTGCTGAGTCATCACTTGCTGCATGGGCTTTTCTCCAGTTGCCCAAGTGGGGGCCGCTCTCTAGTTTGGTGGGGGCTGCTCTCTAGTTTGGTGGGGGCCGCTTTCTGGTTTGGTGGGGGCCAAGTGCAGGGCCCTCTCATTGTGGTGGCTTCTCTGGTTGTGGAGCACAGGCCCTGGGCACAGGGGCTTCAGTAGTTGCAGTGTGTGGGCTCACTAGTTGTGGCACCCAGGCTTATTGCTCTGAAGCATGTGAGATCTTCCTGGACCAGGGATCAAACCTGTGTCTCCTGCATTGGCAGACAGCCTCTTAGCCACCACCAGGGAAGTCCTAGAATATTTTAAATTATAATATTTTTTCATGTCAAGCATTTTAACTTAATTGTAAATAAGTGATTTCCTAAAAGGTATTAAAAAAATTGTTGGAATGAGATGGGGATAGACACACCATCAGGCCAGCAGTTGTCACCTATGTCCCTCCTCTCACTTCCATCCCCTATGGTTACTTGAGGAAAGACCTCTGCTGGAAGCACACCACAGCCACCCTGGCCACCTCGACACCCAATCCCCAGGACATTCCTCAGGACAGCCTGCTCTGCTTTTTACTTTAGAAAAGTCTCTAATAATTGAGTATAGTTTATTCTAGATTACTATAGAACATTGTTTAGGATTTATACTATGCTTTAAAATTATTTTGATTTTTTAAGGAAAAATGTGAGGCTTTGGTTAGAGCACAGTGCAGTTTATTACCTGTGGTACTGAAAACCTGTACTTTTCTTTAACACCTGCTATTTGTTCTAGAGTAAGAAGGTTTATGGGATTTTTTTTTTTTTTGGTATTATAACTTCTACCTCTTGAGAAGTCTAGTCATAGTAGTCTATTAATCTGATAGTTTTTTTTAACAGTTGTGCTCTTTCGAGAAATAGTGGGACTTCCCTAGTGGTGCAGTGGATAAGAATTGGCGTGCCAATGCAAGGAACATGGGTTCAGTTCCTGGTCCAGGAAGATTTCACATGGGCAGAGCAACTAAGCCCGTGGGCCACAGCTGCTGAGTCCACCCTCTAGAACCCATGATTCGCAGCCTCTGAAGCCCACGTGCCTAGAGCCCATGCGCTACAAGAGAAGCCACCTCAATGTGAAGCCTGTGTACTGCACCTAGAGAGTAGCCCCCACTTGATGCAACTAGAGGAAGCCCCCACAAAGCACAAAGACCTAGTACAGCCTAAAATAAATAAATTGATAAATAATTTTTAGAAATAAAATAAAGAAATAGCTAATAATAATAAAAAAGAAATCGCTGCTGATTAAACAGATTTCTCAGTATTCGTGTATGGATGTGAGAGTTGGATCATAAAGGAAGCTGAGTGCCAAAGAATTGATGCTTTTGAACTGTGGTGTTGGAGAAGATTTTTGAGGGTCTCTTGGACTACAAGGAGATCCAACCAGTCCATCCTAAAGGAAATCAGTCCTGAATATTCACTGGAAGGACTGATGCTGAAGCTCCAATACTTTGGCCACCTAATTCAAAGAACTGACTCACTGGGAAAGACCCTGATGCTGGGAAAGATTGAAGGCAGGAGGAGAAGGGGACGACAGAGGATGAGATGACTGGATGGCATCACCGACTCAATGGACAGGAGTTGAGCAAGCTCCGGGAATTGGTGATGGACAGGGAAGCATGGCATGCTGCAGTCCATGGGATCACAAAGAGTTGGACATGACTGAACAACTGAACTGAACTGAAACAGGTTGAAGCAAGAAATTGCTGATGATTAAAGAGGTTGAAGTAAGAGATGTATTTAGTGCAAAGAGACAGAACTTATGATGTAGATCACGTCCATCCTCAAGTTGAGAATGGATTCCCTTCTGCCATGGTTACAGTAGGATTTTAGCTCAAATTTCCTTTCTTGCCATCTCCTTCCCGCTAACATTGGTAAATAGAACTTCTTTGCATGTAAAATATCTTAAGCACCAAAGTCTTCTAGTTTAGTTTTTCTTTCTATCTGGAAAGAACACTGAAGACTGTTTCCAGATATTTCACACTGGCAAATGTAGATTTTTCTAGCAACAGGATGCCTATCTAAGATGCATGGCTTGCCTTTAAAAAAAAAATCAGTGAAATTTCATTTTCCCCACGAAAGTATTTCTTTTGGAAGCTGCACAGGGTCGCACAGCGAGTGGGTCGTCTGCAGAAGTCAGCGCCCTCTCAACCAGTCCCGCCTTTGCCTGGGGATCGTCCAGAACCCCTCCTCGTGGCCACGCCCCCTCCCCAAAACCACCCTGCAGGGTCTGAGTGCTGTCTTTGGTGAATTCTACTGATCTGTGTCCTAAGCCACTTCAGTCGCGTCTGACTCTTTGTGAATAAAACACTGAAGTATATAAATCCTTTACTTTAAAAAACTATAAGTAAATGAGAGAAAACAAAAAGTTAGACCTATAATAATACCATCATCCAGTGTCCTTTTAAGTCTTTGCTGCTGCTGCCGAGTAATCTTCTGATGTGCCGTTAACAGTTGTTTTACTTGGAAAGTTCCTTACACTTTCCTTGTCCTCAGAATCTGAGCTAGTGGTTGTGTGTGAGATTATCACTTATTATAGATACATCTCTCCCACTTCAAAACAAACAAAACACAAATAATAGCCATTGCTTAGAAAATGTTGTCAGAGTTTAATGAAGCAAAGTCAAGCTAGTTACCTTCAGCAGTGAAAGAGAATTTTCGCTGACATTTGACATGTGGCTTTCCCTGGACGGGCCCTGGAAAGGCTCAGTGAGCCCCGGGGCACTCTCACCTACTGGGAGCGGGATGTGTGTCTAGCTGTTTGCTGTCACTTCCTCCCAGCTGTCCATGGTCACTGAGCAAGAGCAGCCACTCTCAGCTTCGCCATCCACCCAAGAGATGACCGACCTGAGTAATAGTCTGCAGACCCCGGTTCTCAGACAAGCAGTGAGCAACAGCAGGATGATGAACTCAAGGCTTGACATAGACAGAGGAGTCTTAACCCTGGCCCAGCACACAGAACACAAGTGGGTTAACAACGATGGCAACAATGAAACTTCAAGCAAATGCACTCTGTTAAAACCCTTACATAATTGTAGCAGGCTTGGATTTCCTCTGCTTCGAGTGTTCTTGCCTCTTTGANGACAGAGGAGTCTTAACCCTGGCCCAGCACACAGAACACAAGTGGGTTAACAACGATGGCAACAATGAAACTTCAAGCAAATGCACTCTGTTAAAACCCTTACATAATTGTAGCAGGCTTGGATTTCCTCTGCTTCGAGTGTTCTTGCCTCTTTGATAATCAGACGATCTAAAGAAAGGCATAGAATTTCAGGGGAGAATCTGCAGGCCAGGCTCACAATGAGGCCATTCACAGGGCTCTTTCATTAGCCTGCACAGTATCGGCGTCACGATTCATCTCTGGCTTCACTACAAGGCTCCATTTAAACCCAACCCAACTCGCAGACTTAACTGATCCAGGAATTACTCAATACAGCCCGCCAGCTACTGTAGCTTTTCCCCTTTGATAAGGGTTTTAACACAATGGGCTTCACAGTTCTTAAATGACTTCACTTTTTTCACCCTGTCTTTGAGATGTGGTGCTTATGTGACCTTTTGTTCTGAATAAAATTTCACGTGGTGTGACTATATTTTTTAAAACTACTAACAGACACAATATTGACGCCTTACCCATGGAGGAAAGCTTTTAAAACCTTGTAGATGGTATAGAAATGAAACTCATGTCATAATATTTACCCAGCTAACTTCACTCTATTAGATTATTAGATATTATTAAACTTGAAAATATTTTATTTTGGGGGTGATTTGATAAAGTTACAGGCAGTACTTCTGCATTTTTCGTTGACTTTTGCAGGCTGCTGGTTGTCTTCTGGTTTGTGCAGTTTCTGCCTCCACAGTGCTGATAGACGAACCAGGGCACCCTCAGCAAGTTCCTGGTGGGGAGGGTGGTGCGGAGCCTGATTTCAGGGCGGGAGACCATCAAGAATGAATGTATTTGGCCACAAACCATTGGGAGTGCGGTTGGCCCCCATTGCACCTCAGAACTGTGGGTCTCAGACTTCAGTGAACACAAGTCATCAGAGTGATGGATAAAGCATGCAGGTGCCCGGGCCCCATGCTGAGTCTGACTCAATACGTCTGCGGTGGGGGCCTGAGGATTTGCATGGTTAACGAGCACAGTTGATTCTGTTATCAGATCCCACTAGGAACCATTACCCCAAATTTACAGGGGACTGTGGGAACTCAGGGACCCTTAGTAGGAGTGACTCCTGGTGGGATTTCCTGGGGCAATGCTGGGAGGGGAGGGCGCACCTGAAGCTCCAGCTAGCATCCCCTTCTGTTCCCTGTCTCTCCACAGCAGGGCAGCAGCTGCCCTGAGCATCCAGTTCCCAGGGACCTGCCTGTGGGCCTGTGTTTGGGGCGTCTGAGAACGGCTTCCCACACCACCCTCCCCACCCCCATCCCCCAGCCCGCTCTGCTCATAATCTGGATTTCCAAACAGTCATTATCTGTGGTATTTAATCCAAATTCGCTTCTCTACCCTCCCCCATTACCCCCTTATTAAAATAATTTTAGAGTTTTAGTAACAAAGGTATTTTTCAAAGGATTTCTGATTAGAAGCAGACTCTCAAGAAGCCTTTTGGGAATTATGGATGTAGCATGTGTTTGCTCATTTCATGAAGATAAGCTTTTTCCTTGAAGATAAGTCGATCTGATGATCAGGACACACAAGTGGTAGTGACTATTGTTGACATTCATACACTTCACCTGCACTGCTGTTGTGTGTTCTGTTTGTAGAATCCACCCCCATACAGTTGGAGGGCTTTTTTATTATAAGAATTTTCAGCCTGACACAGAACTAGAAAATACAGTTCCCATATATACATCACCCAGTTCCCAGAGTTACCAAGATCTGTCGTACTTTTTGACAGCTATTTTTTTCCTATCCTTAAATATTTTAAAAAATTTTATTTTTGTGTTTTATATAGTTCTTTTTAAATTTATTTTTAATTGGAGTATAATAGCTTTACAATGTTGTGTTGGTTTCTGCTGTACAATGAAGTGAATCAGCTCTCTCTTGAACCTTCCTCCCACCTCCCATCCCACCCCTCTAGGTCATCACAGACCACTGAGCTGAGCTTCCTGTGTTACACAGCAGCTTCCCACTAGCTCTCTGTTTTACACAGAGTAGTATATAAATGGGGGCTTCCCCAGTGGCTCAGATGGTAAAGAATCCACCTGTAATGCAGGAGACGTGGGTTCTGTCCCTGGGTCGGGAAGATCCCCTGGACAGGGAATGGCAACCCACTCCTGTATTCTTGCCTGGAGAATCCCATGCACAGAGGAGCGTGGCGGGCTGCAGAGTCACAAAGAGTCGGACAGGACCGAAGCGACCAAGCACACACCCTGTATATGCATCAGTGCTGCTCTCTCAGTTCCCTGCTCTCTTCACAAGTCCGTGCTCTACCTGTTCTTGAATGTTGCTGGTGGTTCTCTAATTGGTTCATTTTGGGAAGGACGCAAACATGAGATGCTTTGCTTGGGCCTGAGTGTAGCGACCCTGCGTGGTAACCTGAGGTTGTCCTTTTTAGGAATGTGTCCCGGAGAACCTGGAGCTGAAGCGGAAGCTGTTCGCTCAGCTGGACAAAATCGCCGACGACCACGTCGTCCTGAGCAGCTCCAGCTCATGCCTCCTGCCCTCCAAGCTGTTCGCCGGCTTGGCGCACGTGAAGCAGTGCCTGGTGGCCCACCCTGTGAGTATGTCCATCCTGGAAACCCAGCGAGTCTCATTTGGGTTTCCAGGAGCAATTCATCTCGACGAACCCGCTTGTGCTTTTTAACTGCTTTCCTGAGATGTAATTCATATATCACACAATTCAACTTGTACAATCTCGTGGCTTTTTAGTATATTTAGCAAGTTGGATGTTATCATCATTTAAGAAAGAATTTCATCCAGAATTCCTTGAATTGTATCTTGTATCTCATGCGTTGTAAGAAAGAATGAACAAATTTTACAGACTTCTGGCCTCAAGTCACTCACTGTCACAGGCCTGAGGTGCTGTGGTGAGGTCGGCTCCCACCACCTGAGTTGATTTAGGACAGGTGGGGCACGTGCTCAGGTGGGGTGTGTGCTTGGGGTGGGTGTGAGAATGTGGCTACCGGAGGGGGAGCGACCAGGGCATACTTACAACTATGACTGGGGGAACGGGGAGGCCACATGTGGTCTCAGCTCACCTGTGGTGCCATGTCTCCTGGGGGGTGTCTGAGTGAGCAGAGGGAGGCCGGCTGCCAGGGTGGCCCGGGGGCAGCAGGGCTTAAAGGAAGTGTGGGCAGGAAGTCTGCAAGGCAGCCTGCGAGTGAGACTGAGACAGGAGTGAGCCAGATGCACAGAAAGATGCCTTTTACCTGTTTGTCCTGACCTGTGTTCTGCCCTTACAAGGCTCACAGCACTGCAGAGAGCCCAACCCCAACACCCCTGTCTTTCCGTAAAGAGAAGTTCATCACGGACAGACATGCTCCCAGTTCTTATAATTCTAATGTTTAAAAAGGCCAGAGGTCACACATCTCTGTAGGAACTCAGTGACTCCAGGCAGGGGGCCAGTGATTCAGCTGAGAATTGATTTATAGTTTATTTTGAAGTAGGTGCTCCCCCGGTACAGGCTGGGAGCAGAGGAAACCTCCAAGGTGTGAGGGCAGCTGCCCCTCCAGGCTGTTCCAGGGGAAATACCTTCTTCTCTCTCCTGTGGAAGTCATTTTAAAATGGATGCCTCTTGTACTTTTTGGTAAATGTGAGATTTTTTACCCATTTTCACCCATACTTAGAGGAAAAACAACTTAAAATACAATATCGTTTGGAGAAAGAGTTTAGCAAGCATGCATCTGCTTAGTGGTGAGGGTCATTAGCAGCCTTTTGTCAAACAGCATTTTCTTTAGAGGCAGGAGAACTCTCTCTAAGAATCTTCAAGAAGGATTTCTCAGAGTAAACCAAGAAAACCAGAGCCAAGAAACCACAAGAAAACCAATGCTGGGCAGGCAAGCTGTCCCACCGTGGGCAGACTCTCTTCCTGTCTCAGATGACACTTGGTGCTGAGGCTCTCGGGCGTTGCCTCTGTGACTCATGGGTGAGATTTGATCCGGGGAGCCAATGTTTGAGGCTCAGCGTGGAGACATTAAGGGAGTTCCAGGTTTGGGGAAGATACTGCCCATAGCACCGATGTGGTAGAATGGCAGTGACTCATGTGGGAAGAGGAGGCTGGGCGAACGTGGGGAGAAGCCCGTGAGGGATGGACAGCTGGTGGCAGAGCCCCGGGAGGTCAGTGGTAAACGTGCAGGGAGCCCACTGGCACCCGTGAGCTGGAACCTCAGGGTTGGTTACAGTTCCTGCAGTTCAGCGCCCAAGTTCTTTCTTTGTCTCCCATCTTTGCGAACGACCTTATTCCTCCAGTTTCTTGTCGTTGGATGGGCCCCTCATTCCTGTGTTGAACCTGCTCCCAACCCACCCCGACAGTTCAGGACTGTGAGTGATACCCCGCATGCCAGAGCTGTCTTCTCAACTCTTTCTGGCCGTCTCTCTCCCAAGGTCAACCCACCATATTACGTGCCGCTGGTGGAGCTGGTCCCACACCCAGAGACGGCCCCTGCCACCGTGGACAGGACCTATGCCCTGATGCGGAGGGTTGGACAGTCCCCGGTCAGGCTCCTGAGGGAGGTCGACGGCTTCGCCCTGAACCGCCTCCAGTATGCGGTCATCGCTGAGGCCTGGCGGCTTGTGGAGGTGTGTGGCTGGGCTGCGGCCTGTGGCTGAGCGGGGGTGGGCAGGGGGGCTGGGGTTAGATGTGTATAAGAGACAGCCATTGCACCTCAGAACTGTGGGTCTCAGACTTCAGTGAACACAAGTCATCAGAGTGATGGATAAAGCATGCAGGTGCCCGGGCCCCATGCTGAGTCTGACTCAATACGTCTGCGGTGGGGGCCTGAGGATTTGCATGGTTAACGAGCACAGTTGATTCTGTTATCAGATCCCACTAGGAACCATTACCCCAAATTTACAGGGGACTGTGGGAACTCAGGGACCCTTAGTAGGAGTGACTCCTGGTGGGATTTCCTGGGGCAATGCTGGGAGGGGAGGGCGCACCTGAAGCTCCAGCTAGCATCCCCTTCTGTTCCCTGTCTCTCCACAGCAGGGCAGCAGCTGCCCTGAGCATCCAGTTCCCAGGGACCTGCCTGNAGGAGATCAGCCCTGGGATTTCTTTGGAAGGAATGATGCTAAAGCTGAAACTCCAGTACTTTGGCCACCTCATGCGAAGAGTTGACTCATTGGAAAAGACTCTGATGCTGGGAGGGATTGGGAGCAGGAGGAAAAGGGGACGACAGAAGATGAGATGGCTGGATGGCATCACCAACTCGATGGACATGAGTTTGAGTGAACTCCAGGAGATGGTGATGAACAGGGAGGCCTGGCGTGCTGCAATTCATGGGGTTGCGAAGAGTCAGACACGACTGAGCGACTGAACTAAACTAAAAAATATATTTACATATGGACTTCCCAGGTAGTTCTAGTGGTAAAGAACCCACCTGCCAATGCAGGAGACACTGGTTCTATCCCTGGGTCAGGAAGAGCATGGCAACCGACTCCAGTATTCTTACCTGGAAAATCCCATGAACAGAGGAGCCTGGCGGGCTACAGTCCATGGGGTTGCAAAGAGTCAGACATGCTGAAGTGACTTAGCACACAGAGGTTTGTCAGTTTCTTGAAGAGAAGGCTTTTTGTTTCATTGATTTTTTCCCCCCCCATATGGTTTTCCTGTTTTTCATCTCACCAACTCTGGAGGGAGGGTGTCTGTCCCTTCATCCTTGCAGCCAAGCAGGAGAGAGATTCTAAAGGAGATGGGGTGCGAGGGTGAGGGCCGCTACTGCGAGCCTGTTGTAGTGGGAAACAAGGGGGGACACGACCAGGGGTGGGGGGATAGGCAGGAAGGGGCTCCACAGGGCACACAGTCCCACCCCTGGACATGACTGCACGTCGGCTGGTGGGCACTCACAGCCGCTCAGTCCTTTTTTCTGTGGCCCGTTTGGCTGCAGAATCAGGCTGGAGCAGCCCTAGCTGGCCGGGAAACGCTGAAGACCGAAGCCTAGGGCCCCAGTGTTAGGTCCGTGGGTGACGGATCCTGTTGCTGGGAAAGTGCTTTTCAGCCCATCCTCTTAAGCTGATGCGCATGATGAGGGAAGAAGCGCTGAGGTGATAGACTCTTGCCCAGACAGTGGCTGAGCTTGCACTGCCCGTAAATTCCTGTCCTGTTGCAAGAGGGTCGTGGAGGCGAGTGGGGGTGAATCACAGAGCCTCCGAGGATTCTCAGCTCGTTGGAATGTGTGGGTGGTAATAAGCTGCAGACTGCTGAGCTCAGGTGTTGTTCACGCTTCTGAGAAACAGAACCTCCAAGTGGGTATCTGCCTGTGGGCCCTGAGCTGCAGGGCTTCCAGGGCTTACATGCTGGTGTCCAGTTTGGGATGTAGTATCTGTGGTCCGTACAAGACCCTTGGAGAGAGTGCAGGCCTCTGTGGCCCAGCTTTATTCTGGACATGGATGCAGCCACCGTGAGCACTGCTTTCAGCTACTAAGGTGCATCTCAAAGTTACGTGGTACAATGAGCAGACCAGGCTTTCTGTGGTAAACTCCATCAAGTGTTTCTGTTGAGTGTAGTTTAGGACAGTGCAGTGTTTCCCTGCAGCAAACTTTAATCAAGTCTAATTGCTTACATACAGCTGTGAATACAGCTGTTTTTTTAAACACATGTTTTATTTTTCTACTTTTGGCTGTGCTGGGTCTTTGTCTAAAAAATGTTTTCATTTACTTTTCTATTATTGACTGTGCTGGGTCTCTGTTCCTGCTCAGGCTTTTCTTTAGTTGCACTGCAGGAGCTCCTCATCTTGGTGGCTTCCCTTGGTGTAGAGAAAGGCTCTCGAGTATTCGGGCTCCAGCAGTTGTGGAACACGGCCTTAGTTGCTCCTCAGTATGTGGGATCTTCCCAGACCAGGGATCAAACAGGTGTCTCCTGCATCAGCAGGTAGATTCTTTACCTTTCAGCCACCAGGGAAGCCCAATTGATTTTTTAAAACAATTTAATTCGCTTTCACTTAGAACACAAACATATGTAAACAATGAACGCTAGGTTTTCGCTGCTCCCCCCATCCTACCCCATCCACCAGACGGCATCTCCCTCATCCTACTGGCCTCCTGCTTGGCATCTTGGCATTGTCGTACAGCCTCTGATTTCAGGAGCGGAGGTGCAGCTGGCAGCCTGCTTTTCCTCATCTCCGTCGTGTGAACAGAGGGTCCCTCCAAAGGTGGTGGCCGGATGGGGCAACTCCTCAGGCCTGAGAGGAAGTCCCTTCTCCGGTCACCACGAATCCGGTGCTCCGGGGCTAGACCTGCTGCTGGGTGGTGAGCTCCTGGCCTTGTCCTGAGAGTGTTCTTAGACTGGGGGAAACAGCAGCTCCTTGACAGAGAAGGCGACACTGGGGGAGGTGGTGCAGCCCAGGGAGTCTGGGGACGAGAGGACCCAAGGCTGTGGATGCCTGAGGAGCGCTCACATTGCTCTCGCTTGGGCTGTGATCGCCTGGAGGCAGGAGGTCCTTGGCTTTCTTCTCTCCTTTCAGAGCCAGGGTCAGCGTGCATGCCCCTAGTCCCCCAAGTCCAAGTTCATCCAGGAAGTTTACTACTCACACAGGCGGCCTCTGAGAAGGACCTTTTCTGAGTCCAGGGGTGGCGGAGGGAGTTCTTTCCACGAATATCACGCTGAGTGGGTTCCCTGTAGCCCAGTAAGTGCGGGCCTGCCCAGCTGTTCTGGAATGAAACCAAAACAAATGGACAGCAAGGAGGCGAAGGAAAGCACAGGCCCAGGCTGAGCCACACGCTCCCCGGCCCTGGATCAGGGAGGCTGCAGCCCCAACAAGAGGAAGCAAGTTCAAAGCCTGGCTCCGGGTGGTGGCTGTGGGGCTGGTTAGAAGATTTCTTCAGAGGAAGCTGCTGGAGTTAGCAGGGCTGCTTCAGCTTGGCTCCCCTGGCACGTGGCCAAAAGGGAAAAGCAGAGGCTTGAGCGAAATGCTGCTGAACAGACCTTGGCAACACCCGTCTGTGTATTTGGCAGAGAGATTTGTGTAGAAGGACATGAGGGGAAGTCAGACGAGCCAAGAAGGAGCCGGCTCCTGCCTCCAAGCCACCACGCCCTCCGCTGTAGGACTCTCTACATTTTATGTTGTCTAAAATTTAAACTTGAAGGTTTAGGGGTTGGGAATTCCTTGGTTGCCCAGTGGTTAGGGCTCCACTGCTGAGGGCCTGGCTTCCATCCGTGGTCTGGGAACTAAGATCCTACAAGCCACATGCCCCCTCCTCCCCCGTCAAGAAAAAGTTTAAGGATTTAAAAAAAAAATAAATTTATTGTCTATTTATTTATTTGGCTATGCCATACAGCTTGTGGGATCTTAGTTCCCCAACCAGGGATTGAACCTGCACCTCCAACAGTGAACATTCAGAGTCCTAACCACTGGACCACCAGGGGACTCCTACCAACCTCCAGATTAACCGACACCGGCTTTCTCAGCTATTAGTTGGAAGAGCCTCCTGTCAGTGGCCTTTCATTCAGAGGCCAATGGAACAGGAGATGTGTTTTGTTACAGGACAGGTCTGGAAGGACCCCATGGTCTCAGCATTTTTAAGAAGCCCCAGAACTATATCAGAAGCACACCCATGGCTCAGCAGGTCAATGTCTTGCACTGACCACTGGGAGCCAATCAGAGAAACTAGAGGCCACTGAGTTACTCCACATGTGACAAACTGTGGAGCCGGAAGGCTGCAGGAGCTTTTCTAAAGCCAGTAGTGGTTTTGCGCAGACTCAGGCTGCCTGGGTGGCTGAGACGGTAAACAATCTGCCTGCAGTGCAGGAGACGCAGGTTCAGTCCCGCATCAGTTAATTAGAACTCTTCCTGCAGCAATGGTCTGTAAGAAGTAGACCATTTTTATAACACTGTTTACTGTTTTATGGGAGGTGACTTTCTGAGTAGCCACAGTGGCGAGCAGTAAAGCCCTATTCAAAGGAGACATGCTGCTGATGTATTATTTTAGAGACAACTCCAGCCCCATTAACAGATAAACATAATGAAGACACCAACCACACATTCAATTAAAAAAAAAAACCTGTCTGGCATGCCTGGGGTTACTCTAACAGTGTTTAAAGCAAAAGCATTTATGCTAGTGTTCTAACAGCTCTGAAAAAAAAAAAACAAAGTGAGGTGCTGTTACTCTAACACCTGACTGCCTGTCCCCTTCCACAGGTGCTCGGGCAGTGAGAGGTTTCAGCTCCTCTGGTGTGAGCTGACAGGCAGGCCGGGGGCCCCTGATGGAGGTGCAGGGTCGGGTGGGAATGTGTCCCCAGGAGAGGAGGCAGAGAAGGGGGCCACAGGTAACAGCTGGACAGGAGCCTATTCGTCCCGCCCCCAGTGCAGGCGGGAGCTGGCCCTGGAGGTCAGAGGGGCAGACGGGGTTGTGTGTGCCTGCTGTGGGTATGGGGCTTTCACTGCTTGATTCAAAGTAAAAGTGTTAGTCCCTCAGTCGTTTCTGACTCTTTTCAACCCCGTGGACCCTGAAATTCCCCAGGCAGGATCACTGGGGTGGGTTGCCATCAAACCTCTCCCTAAAGAGCTTCGTTCCTGAGGACCCTCAGTCCTGGCCTCACCGAGCCCCGGTGCACTTATATTTGTACACACAAGGGATTTTGCTGTGAATGGTTTTAAGGTTCAGACTTTTTGTTTCTATTGGCCTCTTTACCACTGGTGTTTTTCTTCCTGAGAGCTTTGTCACGAGAGAAGTGGGTAACGCCGCTGTGGCCCAAACAGCTCTGGACTGTCCCTTGGTTGTTGTTCAGTTGCTCAGTTGTGTCCAACTCTTTGCAGCTCCGTGCACTGCAGCACGCCAGGCTTCCCTGTCCTTCACCTTCTCCTGGAGTCTGCTCAAGTTCATGTCCATTGAGTCTGTGATGCCATCCAACCATCTCATCCTCTGTCGTCCCCTTTCCTCCTGTCGTCAGTGTTTCCCAGTGAGTCAGTTCTTTGCATAAGGTGGCCAAAGTATTGGAGCTTCAGCATTAGCATCAGTCCTTACAATGAATATTCAGGACTGATTTCCTATAAGACTGTCCCTTGGATCAGCACTAAGTCTTTCCTCTCCGTCCCTTTCATTTTTTGGTTTATTTCCACTGAAGGCTTTATTTTCAAAAATACTCAGAGGGAAAATACCACTTCTGTTCCCTACCCTGAGTTAGAGTGCTTTTATTTTTCTGCGTTCTTGTCTAGTCTGTGTTAAGAATACTTTCAAGTTTTTGTTCATTTTTAACGGTTCGTGATATTTTGTTGCATTGATCTTTTTGAAAAAAATCTAACCTTTCCCCTGTTGTGGGATGTTTTAAGATCATTTCAGGTGTTCTGCCTTACGGTGCCTCTCTGCACATTCAGACTGCTCCTCTGGCTCCTTCTCCCAGAATGACTAGGGCAGCGGGGTCGCCCCGTCCGAAGGGATACCTTACCGGGGGTTGGGCCCACCTGGGGCCGCACATCCCAGGGGCCCTGCCAGCCGGAATAGTCTTCCCCGCATCTCCCATCACCTCCCCCAACCCAGGATCCTGTCTGAGGCTCTGGACGCAGTGGAGGGAGGATTGGGATCCAGTGCTGTGTTGCATCAGCTAAGCGTGTTCAGTCAGCTCGTCTCCAAGGTGCTCAGAGCCCGGTCATCCTGAAGGAATGGCCCCACCCTGCTTCCCAAAAAACGCACAGCTCATGGACTGCCAGCCTCGGGGTGACGAGAGCTGCCTGGCAGCACTGGGCAGTCCTCTCTGTGAAGTCCTGTGAAGTCCTGTCCTGTCCTTGCCCCACCTCCTCCAGGAAGGAACTGGGGGTGGAGACAGGCAGAGGGGGCCTCTTTTGGTCTTGCTCTGGAGCCAGTTTCGTGGTGCACGTCGGACACGTGGTGCATGGCAACGAGTATAGAGAGGAAACACGCAAGTGTGTGTGTGTGGAGGGAACGAATTCATGGCTCCAAGTGCTTCCTCATGAGAAAAGCTGGCCTCCTCATCACCGTGGTAGTTCTTAGTTTAAACTCCACTGTCTGTAACTGCCTTACTCCAAATCCTGGGTCTGTACGGGCTGTGGGGTTGGACTTTCTAAAGGTGGGCCTGGCGCCCCTAGTTGGGCTTTACCATCTCGCATTATTGTCATTCCCATCTGGCTCGAGTTGACCGTCTCTGGGAATCTGGGGTTAAGCCTCAAGGGGCCTCTTTCCCTGAGACCCCTTGTCCTGAGCCTCTGATGGGGGTGATGCTGGACCATCTCAGGCTTCACTCATTCTCACCCTCAGATACAACATTTCATTGTCTAACACGTAACCGAGTAAAACGTTTTTTGCCTCGGTCAAGACACTGGATTGAAGGCTGGACGGCTTTGGTTGTGGGCTGGGAAACTGGTATATAACTTTGTCCCAATTCCTGGGGGGGCAAGTCTGTTCCTGGTGGTGGTGGTGCTGGCTGAGGTGGAGAAGTATTTGCACAAGAAAAATTTGAAAATTCAGGACCACATGTGGTGAAAAATAGAGCGAAACAAAGTAAAAGAAGATCAAGAGCTGGGAATTAGTAATTTCTAGAAAAGGATTAAAAAGAAAAAGAGAGAGACCAGGAAAGATGGCAGGAGAAACGTGAGAAAAGCAAGTGAATATGAGAGCAGCCCAAATACATGAGTTAAATGACAGAATTTAATAGGAAAATGGGCTGATTAGAAGGAAGACTATTTCTGTAGCAGGTGATCAGTAGAGGAGATAGTCCCCAGGCTTGCCTCACTCAACACATTTTGCATCCCTGAACTGTACACAACCCCCAGGACCTCCTCCTTCTTCCTCGTCTCCCCAGGTCCAGGCCAAGTCCTAAGGTGGGTATTTTAGAGATGTCTTCCCACCTCCTCTCCCTGCCCACAGAGTGCCAGAGCCAGGATGCCTGAGGGTCCCCTGTGAGGGTCGGCCAAGCAGAGGGCTGGTCATTCTGTCATACACAGTGCTGACGGTGTTTGATACATGTGATTAGCATCTAGTCAGCTGACTCAAGTAAGGAGATTGTTCTCAATAATCTGAGCAGACTTCATCCAATCAATTGAATGACCTTCAGAGCAGAGCTGAGGTTTCCACCAGTCAATCCTAAAGGAAATCAACCCTGAATATTCACTGGAAGGACTGAAGCTGAAGCTCCTGTACTTTGGCCACCTGACGCGAAGAACTGACTCATTGGACAAGACCCCGATACTTGGAAAGATTGAAGGCAGGAGGAGAAGGGAAGGACAGAGGATGAGATGGTTGATGGCATCACCAATTCAATGGACATGAGTTTCAGCGAGCTTCAGAAGATGGTGAAGGACAGGGAAGCCTGGTGTGCTGCAATCCATGGGGTTGCAAAGAGAGCCAGACACAACTGAGTGACTAACACACAAAGAAGTCTACCTCAGAAAATTCATATGAAGCAGAAAGAAGCAGTTAGGAAGAGGAGACATGAGACATCCCTTTTCTAACTTGTTCAGCTAATGAATAGCAACTGATAAAAACCTGACTGCCCTCCGTGGATGAAGCAGGAGGGAAGGACCCAGAGCTCAGAGGAGGTGTGGGTCTTCCGGACCTGACAGTGTTGGGTGGTGGGAAGCCCTCTGACCCTTTGTCTAGTCAGGTCATTGTCCCCGCTCACAACACTTACAAATCAAGAATTAACTGCTCTGGGGTGGCTCACTTTGTGGGTGTTTTGAAATTTTTGGAAGTCAGCTCTGAAAGTGCAGAATGTAGTTGTGGAAGAAGAGAGCCAAGGCAAACAGCATCACAGGTCAGGCTGGCCTCCGGGTCCACATCCCTCACAGTTTGGTGCTGGAATGAAAACCCCAGGCTGTTGGAATGTTGACCCAGGGACCAGGGCTGGGGGGTTGGGAATCAGCCATCCCCGCCCAGCTACCTCTCACAGCATCCCCAGGGGCCAGGGCGGCCCTGGGAGAAGACCGGGCCGAGACACGATGTGGGAGGTGGGGCACCTTACCATCGAGCAGTCGTTTCTGGTGGTTCTGGGCAGCCCGACAGGCCTCATGTGCACTGTTTCCTTCTGACACCCCCCCCAACCCCCCAGCGCTGTCGCCAGGAGTGGAGGCCGGTAGACTGAACATTTGAGTGACCTGAGTGGATCTGCTGTCATCAGTGATCACGTGAACCCGAGGATGGTTTAGGACTAATAGGAAACTTGGAGGACTCCTCCTGCTGACGAGGTGCTTGACACCCCAGTGCCAGCACCAGGGGCAGGGAGCCCAGGCCGCTGGGGGCATCGGCTCTTGGTGGAGGATGTGCCAGGCCATCTCGGGGGCACTGGCGGTCCTGCAGGTTGTCACCACGCGTCCCTGGGCCTTCCCAACGGAACGCATGGGCGGTGGAGGCCCTGTGAACGGTAGCCCCACCTCTGCAAACACACAGCTCTGAGCTGCGTTTCATCAGAGAAGCACTCTTCTACACACTCATTAAAAGCTGGGCAAGGCC